>OMNZ01090789.1:3545-70513 GCA_900303255.1 Lesueurigobius sanzi | reverse complement strand
TCCCTGTCTCAAGTGGAGAAGTTCAAGTATCTTGGGGTATTGTTCAGACCATGACCTGGTTTAGACCTGTTTTAGACCTGGTTTGGACCTGGTTTAGCCCTGTTTTTGACCTGGTTTAGACCTGGTTTAGCCCTGTTTTTGACCTGGTTTAGTCCTGGTCCAGTCTGTGATATTGTCCAGGTTTAGACCTGATTTAGACCCAGTTATCTCTTGGTTTATTTCTGATTGAATCCTTGGGTTCAGACATGGTTTAGTCCTGGTGTAATCTTGGGTTAGTCCTGGTTTAGTCCTTGTTTGGTCCTTGTTTAGTCCTAGTTAAGTCCAGGGTAATCATTGTTTTGTTCTGTCCCTGGTTTAGTCATTTTTAGTTTTTTAAACCTTGATTTTAGTCTCTGCTTTAGTCTGGGTTTACTTCTTGGTTTTCTCCTGGTTTAGTCCTGGTTTAATCCTGACAGTAGAAACAGTGTATTAGTTTGTAAAGTTTAAAGTTTAGTTGTACCCAGGGATTTTTTTTACAGGGATAAGTACCTGAACACGTTTTTCAGTATCATTGTCATAATAATCTTAACAACTTGGCTTATTATTAGCAAATGCTTTCACAAATGTCTATGTTTTCCATTTACTGAAGGAGGACAAAGCAAATTTCATTCCACTACCAGGAAAAATATCTGGTAAAGGGTCTGTTATGCTAACGTCTAACCTCTAAGCCACAGCATTCCTGTTTCATCCCTACTATCAGTATTGTTCATTCTACAAAAATGCATGACAATAACAGCAGAACCTGCTCACTCCTGCAATACTTTGACCTTTATTCAACCAGGAAAGTCCCACTGAGTTTTCGGAATCTCTTTTTCAGGGAAGTTCTGGCTCCAGATGGCAACTATTGTACAGGAAACCGAAGCACCTACGCAGACACAACGAGAACATGCAAACTCGGCACAATAAGACCCCACACTGTCACATCAAAGCCAGGACCTTCTTGCTGTGAGGAGAGAGGACGATCTGCTGCACCTCTGTCCCATCCATCCCAGTAGTAAAAATATGTACAGTTATAGGGAGAATGATATAGCAAACCTTTCATATCACCTTTTATCTTGCTATTCTAGTGCACTTAAAGGCTGTAAACCTGTAAACAGAGAGTAAATAAACACATTTCAAAACTTGCAGGGTTCACGTTCATGTTTTAGGGTCGCTGTCACAGAAATGCAAGAAAGTAGCCTGTGAATTGGTAAACATTCTATATATTTAGATGTACAGTATTATTTCCACAAATGTCTTTGTTTACTATACTAAATGAGGAAAAATAATTACATTCCACTAGAACAAAATCAGGCACAGTGCCTTTAACTTTCTTAACACATTTGTAACAATTTTCATTTTATTTTATTTGACCTATTATTTGGGATGAGTTCATAAGAAAGTTTCACAACTTACAAATGCCAATTTTCAGGGTCACAGTCACAGAAATGCCAGAAAACTAGCTGATGAAGTTTACACAAATGCTTTATATTTAGATGCACAGTATAATGGATCTTTATCTTTTACTATTTTTATGCATGCCTTATAGTTTTATAATTTTTATACCTTTTTTTCCCCATAGTTTATTATTGATATTATTACAAGTTTATGTTTCATGTCGCACGAGTACACCAAAGAAAATTCCTGGTCTGTGAAACCTTCATTGACAATGGCAATAAATACTATTATGATTCTGAATTTCCACAAAAGTCTGAGTTTCCAATATATTAAAGAAGGGCAAAACAAAGTTTGTTCCACTACAAGGAAGAAATCAGGCATAGGGCCTTTAATAGTAGCTTTATAACTAAACTCCCTTCTTTTGAGGTCACTGCGATTAGTTAAATCGTCCAAGTGTTCAGGCGATGACAGAGGCTGACCAATAGAAGGAGTGAGTGGGGAAAGTACAATAGTGGGGAAGGTGTGTGCCTGTGTTTGTGCAGAAGGGCACTTGAGGGTCATATTAACAAGACTTTTTCCAATAATCAGTTAGAGAGGTGCCAAAAAGTTTACATGTTAAGTCAATGGGAGCTTCCGGAGCCCGTCCCCGTGTGCTAACTGGCTTTGCGGCGAACTAGTCAATTGTATCTCCATTATTATATACACTCTATGGTTAAAACCCAAATTAATCAGGCTAGGACTAAAATATTGAAAAATCCCTCTGAACAAACCTTCAAAATATTACATAACGACTAAAGTTTGGAGTCTGTAGGAGCTACTGAAGTGGAGAAGAAAAATGCATTTTGAGAAAATGGTGATGAATTGACAATTTCCCATTAAGGGCATTTATTTGTTTCCAGGTGAAAGTTTACATCTTAAGAGAGCAAACTGGAGCAAAACCTGAAAATTGAAAGTGTCTCCCCTTAAGACTGTTGTGGCTGCACATAATAAAGCAACAAACACTGTAATAGGGCCAGAGTTTGTGCTTGTTTGGCCTGAGCAGGTGTGGGGAGTCACAGAGCCATGACCCAGACTCCACAGCCCCCCCACATGGACACCTGCCATAACAGCACGATAGCTCACACCCCGCTGCTCACAACAATGTAATACACAACAGCTGGCATTTGGCAACACCTCCTAAAGCCTCTCAAAGACAGATATTATGAAGACATTTTGCAATAACACTTTCTAAATAAGTCTAGATAGTGATAATGATTATTTCGTTTTTGGCCAAACTGAGATTCGTCATGATACAAGCCACCTCTTCACCCAATCTACTACTCAACTAATCCTTTTTTATTTCCTTCCAACCCAAGGCAGAATGTTTAAAGCAATATTTATGCTCATAGCAATGATAATTGATGAAACCATTACAGCAACTGCATTGAGTAGCATAGAATTGGCAGCGGTTACATTTAATAATTCAGTTTTTGACAGAAGAAAAATCCCCTTCATTTGCTCAGAGCGGGACAGGACATTTTGCTACTTGTGCGTGCTCTCAATAAGATCATTCAAGGACGGGACCATGGTCACTCCACTGCAGCTGCAAAAAGGTTAAATGAGGATAGAGACACCAAAATATATAGGGTAAAACGTTTTACACAATGTTACCAGGAGCTCACAACTGGAGCAGCTTCACAGTTTGAGGAGATGCAATGGGTAAATCGCAAAGACTGCAGTTATTTAGGCAGTACAAGAAAAAGGAGCCAGTCTTTATGGGGTCTTATGTAAAAAAAATAATAATAAAACTCCATCTACAAACATCTTCTCTGCTCCTGAAGTGCTTGAGTGTGCACAGTGGACTGAATCAACCTAAACAATTGCAATTCTTGTTGGGCAAGTTGCAGTTAGATATTCTTACAAAATTGAGGCAGCCATGCTCATCCCATAAAAGAATACTAACAATACTGTACAAAGACAAATAGTGCAAGTTACAATTCATTCCCTGTGCTCACCAGAAGAGGTAGACAATGAGTAAAACTTGCAAAATTGCTCCATGTATTTTGCAGTACAGTTGCAGTAGTTTTAAGCACATTGCATACTTCTCAATCTTACAAATAAGATAAGATAGTTTTTTTTTAGTTTTATTGATCGTACCCTAGCGAAGGACAGGGACTTAAACTAAACCTGTTATGCATTAACTGCTCAAAAGTACGAGGGATGTCACAATTCAGTAATGATTGAGAGAAAAAATATAGCGATTTTACGATAATTCACAATGATCAAAATGTTCACAAAATAGAAACAAGATAGTTTAGTTGTGGCCAAAAGTTTCCATACCCTTTTGAGTTTAGTTTACATACCTTTTACTCTTTTGGCCATTTTTCATAGAAGATGAATGATAACACAAAAATCTTTCTTTCCACTCATGGTTAGTGGTTGTGCGAAGCCATTTATTGCCAAAGAATTGAGTTTACTCTTTTGAAATCTTAATGAAACAGAAACTTCTCAAATGTCCCTGATCTAACGTTTACATGACCTTCAACAACTGCCAGGAAAATTGTTCAGGAGCACAGAAAAGCTCACTTCAGCTGAAATACAGGACTCTCTGACAAAATTAGACTCTCTGAAATGTTCGTTTCAAGATGCACCATATGTAAACTTTTGATTAGGGACATTTGGCTAGTTTCTGGTTGAAAAGAGCAAACAAACAGGTTTTTGACAATAACCAATAACCACTGAAATAAAGGTTTTTGTGTTATCATTCATATTATGAATTACATACCCTGATATTCTGCCAGGGTATGTAAAGGTTTTGCCACAACTGTATACTGCATATGTGAATGATTTCGAAAACAATATTTTATAATAAGATATTCCCTCTGTGATCTGGAAAGTAAGCTTCCACCTCAACTTGTTCTTGTGAAGATGGATAAGATTTGCTGTCTTCACATTAAATTGTTTAACCTGCTGCTGATTTTATGTGATTTTTGGTGGATCCTTCAACACTGGACGCTGTTTGTTAGGTCTTTACCGGCGCTACGGCTCATGAGACGTGACAGTGGGTTACCGTGGGTCCTAAAATTCTTACTTAACCAACCGCAAGCTTTTAAAACCACGGTACTCATAAAACCGGCTCACGCTGACACCCCTAATACGTGCAGGACATACATGGGCATCAAGGCAATGCTATATTACACTCACATATATTTTGAAACACCTTTTTAATTCCTCTGACTTGACATCAAATTATGCAATACTTTAAAAAAAAAAAGTGGCTCGTCACCTCTGTAGTGCTGCATCCAAAACTGCCTCGCCAATTCCTCAGTTTTAACACATGCGCTGCTAAATTTATCCAGCTTATTTACACTGCATAGGAGACTAGTTTGCCGCCTGCCTCACGTCTATATCCGGCACAAAAAAGTCTGGCACGCTGTCTCAGCCCGAACTGTCATGCAAATCTGGAACAGCACGACAACTAAGTTCCTACATCACAGGCGAAGGAGTTATTTAAGGTTACTAAGTTAGAAGGCAAAGGGAAACTTAAACATGTGATTGGATTGCGAAAACTACTAACATGATGCCATCCCTACATGCAATGGGGAATTGTAGCTTCAGACAAAACATATCAAATTAGATAAAGGCAAGGATTTATTTTATATTGTGCTTTACAACATTGACAAGCTTCTTTTTTCATATACTCCTTATCTGTTGCCACACCTGCCCTGGGGCTAAGACCGGAACGAGGCTGTGAATCCATGGCAACAGCCTCTCCGACCATCGATACTTAGGGCTCCACAATTCATTGCAATCTCAATTTGAATGGAGGCAAAGACAGAAAACTGGCAAAGAATGCAATTGTTTAGACCAGCCATTGCCAAAGTCTGGATCTTCGTGGCCCCCTAATAATAATAAATCCGTCTTTCAGGACGATATGACCTAAAATTGACATCACGATATAGGAAAGAAATATCACGATAATGATATATTCAAGATTCAAGATTCAAGATTCAAGATTATTTATTTGTCAAACCATGCGAATGGTTCGAAATTATGTTTCTCTCGTCCTTGATTGTGGAGCGGGGGAGGGGAAAGAGGGGAGGGAGGGAGGGGAGGGAGTTCAGCTTCCCGATGGCCCTGTGTACAAAACTGTTCCTCAGTTGACTGGAACTGACCCGTGATATTTGACGATATAATTGACAAGGGATGAAATATTTCAAAATCCCAGCTTTACGCCAATTGGGATTTTTTTTCATGCTAATTTCCTTGCAAATTTGATCTACCCAGAAACAAGCATCCTTCAATCATTTTAAGCATCTGGCCCTAAAGCCTCAACAGCCAGTGTTTATGCTGCTCTGAGTGGAGCTCGCACATATTTATCTAACTGATAACTTTACCTCACTGTAGAGTTTGGGGTGTCTATCTTTTCGGTGTTTTGCCAAATTCATTGTGCTGGTCAATTTGGTGGCTACCGGTTTTTAGCATTGAAAATATTTCTGTAATATTTCCTGACAGCACTTTAGCCTTTAGCTTTGTCAACTAAGACGGACTGTGAAGCGCCTCCAGGAGTGTCTGTCGCCATTGTAGTTGTAGTGTAAAGTTTTGCTAGTCTGGTCGGGCCGTCGGAGAGTCAGGCTGCAGCACCGGCTTCGGAGGGAGCATGCGTGACATAGCAATAGGACAGGAACTAAATATCTCTTCTCGATGCCAGCTTTAGTATTGATTTAGGTATGGATTTTTTGAACAACCCTAATCCACAACGATATAAAAAAATGACGACGATATCCAAAGCTCATACCCCGATATCGATGTACGATACAAGAATGTGTAATGTTTACAAATAGCAAGTACTGTGGGCTGAATACTGATTGAAAGTGGTCAAATTGAACAAATATCTAAACATTTCCTTGAAAACTAAACTTTTTTAGTGCCTCTGAGGCCCCCCCAATGGTCCCCGCCGGGCCCCATTTTGGGAACCACTGGTTTAGGCAACACAGTATCCAACAAAATAAGGTTAATAGTTGCTAAGAACATGTTCGGAAAAGCATGTGATACTTTTAATTCAGCAGTTCATATTTCAGTCTTTCATCCAATGTTGTTCCGCAACGGGATGTCACAATGACGGAATTTTTGTTGTTGTTGTTGATAACTCTAGATTAGAGCTATAAAGATGCGGTTAGAATGGAACTAAAAGAGGAAAATCATGATTAAATAAGCAGATTTTTAAGTTACCATTTTGTTTCTGTTTATGGCTGTGTTCACAAACAAAGTGGAAATCTGAGTCAGACAAAAGAAGTGAATCTCCAACATAAAATCCAAATGTAATCGCAATCGCATCACTTTAATCTAACTTGGGGGAAAAACAATGCAATCAGCCATTTTTCCAGTTGTGTGGAGCCCTCAGTCACTCACCACGTTCACACCGGCCAACTCGATGAGGTGTCTTGCCCAAGGACACACTGATGGTACGAACCGATTGGAGCATTATTAAAATATATTAAAATAAGATAATAGCCGGGCTTCTTATCCATTACAATGACTAAGCAGTGGAAGCCGCTAGACAACACTGCCCACATTCAGCCAGGATGCATAACAGTGTAATGACATTTGCGTAATGAAAAGATTGAAGCAATTGGTTTAAAAAATGCTGAATTGGGTTAAAGGTTAAGGCTGTTGTCTCGAGACGGCAAGTTCCTCTCCACAAACGTCAGTATTTTTTCAGACAGAAATGAAACCGAGCTGGAGCTCCATGGGCCAGAGCTGCAGGGAGAAGTGTCCACAAGTGTGAGCAAATACAGAAGTGAGCTAAAACAACAATGTCGTGTCCTCCCAATCTGCGAAGACAAATGCAATGACGAAGCAAAAACCACACTCTTAGTAATGCCAGGAACTATTTAACTGACAATATCACTACTCGAGTAATAAGTAAGAGGATTACTTCATTTAAAAATCCACAATTTCGTCATAGAAAGAGATAACAAGAAGTCGCCAGGTTTACCTAAAGGGAGAAGTATTTTTGCACTGAGGGCTTGAAAAGACTGGAATTAGGAACACATGCAGCAGAGTTGAACAATGTCGGACACTTATTAAATCACGAGGTATTATGAGATATCAGGGGTTATTGCGTGAAAGAATTTTCACTTCCAGGAATTCAAAGCCCAGTAGGAAGAGTGCAGATGTTCAGGTTACAGTTCTGAGCGTTATTAGACGTATCAGGGCGCCAAGTATTGTGTTGTTCCTGCAAGAAGGTCAAAGGTGGAGCCTGAGTCAGCTCATGATGTTGTCTGTGGAGTGTGGAGAGGCCTTCACTGTCACATCTGAAAATAGTCCTGGAACAAGTCAGTGCAAAAATCAATTAGCGACTGAAGGCAAGTATTGTTTAGTCTGTAGTGTTTTATGCACTGTATTCAAGGCATGGTTCCTTCGACTTGTTCTACTATTTTAAAGCTATTTCAGATAATAAAATGCTTTCCGAGCGACCAACTGAATTAAAAAAGCAAGGCAAAATCTGGACTAAATCTAGTTGTAAGTAAGGACTTGTATTGACTCTTTATTACCACTTGCTGAAGCTTGCATGCCACCACTGGTCCCGTACCACAGTTTGAGAACCAGTATGCTACAAATCCCAAGCACGCAATAATTGTTGTGTATGTATTCAGTCAGATATCCCACAAGGCTGTATGCGTAAAGTAAACAGACAGCAGCTGTAATATAACCTGGCCAGTTGAGCTTAAACTGATGGCAAAGTCGCACTGCCACATGGAGCTGATGTGCACAAGACAACACCCTGAAGAGTTGCATAAGTTGCCAGCAGAAATGCGGAGATGACAGAGGAGTTTTTATCCTTGTCCGAGCCGGGACAGAGCGCGGACGGCCAGCCGGGACATTGGTTCACCAGCGCGCGCACACTTCTCACAAACACGTCCCGCCTCATTATCACCTAAACACCAAAACCGCTAGAGCATGGGAAATAACTGTCCAGAGCCAAACAACGTTACTGACCTGTTTTTCAGCGGCTGGCTTTTCAGTTCGTAATAGGTTTTTGGTTCCTCTTGAAACTCATCTTCCGTGCCCTCAAAGTCGGGAACTATTCCAGATTCGGACTGCATACTTGACGATATCAACTTTGGTAAAATGACAGAAGATAAAAGACACAGTATGCCGCCGCCAGAGTTCACTCGGTACCAACCACTGTAAACGCAAGCCCTCTCTGTACACGACCCGGAGCTGTGTAGTTCTCCACGGCAGCGCAAACAGCGCTACCGAGGGCTCGCTGCGGCGGAACACACTACATCTACCGTGGTGCATCACGGCAAGCCACTGTCAGCACAGCACGCTCTTTATTGGCTACCACATCCTGGGGTTGTGCGCTGCCCAATTTTGCAGTAAAGCGTGATAAACTTTAAATTATAAACATTATACAAATCAAATGTTAAGCCTAATGGACACTGCGCAGTTGAAAATCTCTGACTTGCTAAGCAGTAAGTTTTGCATTATTAAAGTCAATGATTCTTCTACAAATGTATTGACAAGAGTTATACTCATTAAAATACTAAAATAATAGTTTCATTAACAACCAATATTTCATAATTATCCTCAATTATTATAATTTCTTTCATTATACATATTAGGTCCTTCAGTAAAGTAGATCTTGACCTTGAACCACCAAAAGCGCATCACTGTCCAATGATGCCTTCCACAACAAGCAAGCTACATCCTTTTCTTTGTTCAAATGGCTATAACAACGTGACATTGTAAATAATCAAGCCCCCTGCCACGACCGTATCAATGCTTAAAACATCTGTCATCCTAAAGTTCATCGGAGCTTAATTAAGAAACAATTACCAAACCTGCAGGCGCCGCTGAGCCTCATTCGTTTGCCATCATCTCCCCGTGCGCACAGGCAACCCTCCCTTTGACAGTCTGGCGTCTCCCTCCTCCTCCTCCTTCCCTCTCATTCCCTCTCATTCCCTCTTGCAACAACTCTTCTTGCCAAGTTTCCTTTTCTTTGGGTTACAGCAGTTCACCACACGAGGGCAGTGTGGCGTTACCGTGCTGAAGTTTGGGAACGGCACCAGCGGGGGGCACTTTCCATTACTGGATGCAAATATAAGTCAAACATTTGCATTCGCTTCATCCTGCTCAACTGGTTCCAGTCAGTGTTTGGTGCCTCATGCAAAGAGGATGCACATACTCCCCTTTGGTATTGTTAAAGTCAAAGCCTCAGATACAACAAGTTAAAAGAGTGTTCTTCAAACTGATGCACGGGCTTCTTCAAGTGATACAATGGGAATTCATTTATTTTATGCTTTGTACTTTAGGATTTTACTGCTTAGAATTTAGTCTTGATTTATGAGGAGTTTTTAAAGACCTGAACTAGTTTAGTTTGGGTTGAGACAGGGGTTCCCAATGGGTGTCGGGATCATGTGGGCCCTGGGCGAGGGTCTCAAGGTGATTTAAAGATGGAATAAAATGAAAAGGCCTTGTTTTGTGTCTGTGTGACTGTAAAACAATTTTGTAAAATCCTGTCAGTTATCAAAATAGACTGTTTAAATACATTTTAAAGTTGATTGTAAATGTTCTAGCTGCCCTAAAGTAGAATAAGAGGCAATAACTCATTACAGGGAATCTGGTGATGTCTGCTGGTGAATCTTTTTGGGTTGCAGCCCAATACATTTGGGATGTCCTGATCCACTAACCACCTCAAAAAGCGGTAAAAGATGGATGTGCTGTGTGATGTGGTGGGACAAACTTGAAAAATTAAAACTTAATATAGATAAAGACTACCACATAATTTGCTATTCAGCCCCAAACCTAAAAAAAGAGGGATATTATCTAAATTGGTGGGACAGAGACCTAAATGGCTGTGCAGCACAACATACAAAAGGACAGGGTTGAGGCTAAGCTCCCTGCCTCAGTTTACATAAGTACTGAGCCACAATGGTTGATGACAAAGAAAAGACAAAGACTATAAACTGCATGAAACAAGCCTGACCTTGTTTCAGCAATGTTCAGACCAGATTTAACCTATTTCAGTCCAATTTAAGACCTTTTTTTAGACGTTGCGCTACGTCCTGGGTGAGTCCAGCAAAAGCTTCCCCCCAAGTGGTAGACTTTAGTTGTTTGAGAACCACGGCCTCCAGTGTCTGTAAACAATTAGATGACAAATCAGGAGTCAGTGGGTTTTCAATTCAGTCAGCAAAAGTGGAGCAGACAACATGTTACAGTCATAGAGTGCATATTATTGATGGAGATAAAAATTGGCTAGCTCTGGTCGAAGCCATGCTAGCATATGGGGCTTTTTTAACTCATTATTGCAAATAATGTTGTTAATATGGCCCTGAAATGCTTGTCTTACCACACACTACACAATCCTGTTGTTTGTCTTTTAATATTTTCAACAGAAGGTAACACGCACATAACTCAATATGGGTTTGTTTCCGAAAAAACAACATGCCTGCGGTTCGAATGCTAGCATGAATTGGCTTCATTAGCCTGTGCTCATGGGGACTTCAGTGAGTGTTGGTGTAGTTGTTATGAAAAGGGGGACTGATTTCATGGGCCTCTAGCTGAATACTGCATGTTAAACTTCCCAAGAGATCGTGGCATATTCATAGATTGCTCATGTAGTCGAACCGCTGCTGATTTTATGATGGGCCCATGTGGTTACTGCGTGCTCTGTATGAACGTGCAAATGAACTTTCCTTTGCCACAAGTATGTCAGTATGTCATTATAATATGTGTTTGTAATTTACATTGTGGTGACAGATGATCATATTTAAAACCAACTTTATATAAATCAGGCCAAGTGCTAACAGTCAAAGCGCATAAATGAGGCATTGGCCAACGGAGCATGAGAGGAATGTGCTGCCAAGTTCCAGTTGTTGACACTCTGAAAGTATTAGCATTTCATCACCGTATAATAAATGCCAAGGTTCACTTTGACGATATTATATGACATTTTACACTATACTTTACTGGTTATTTAAAAATGATTTCTGTCAATCTCCCTACCAGTGCACTTCTCTTAAGGTACTATTAGGCTACCCAGGGTATACAGTATATCAAAAATGTTTTCATAACTTATTTGAATTCCAAGGCGAGTTTAGAGCATAATTTGCACACAAAGTAATTCATAGTGCAAGAAGGGTGTATTATGTAAAGCAGTGGTTAGCCTCGGGACCCATCTTCAACCTACAAGCTGCCACCAAAATGTAGCCTATAAAATCATTTCAAGGCATGATAACATTTTTTTTATTTTGGTCCAGTTTTAGCATATACTGTATACAGTATATCAAAATACAGCATTTCCTTCAAGAGATTTGTTGATTCAAGCATTGGTGATGAGCCTCTGATATATTACATATTTTGACTTCTGTTGCCATGATGTTGCAGCAACTGCCAGCCATCTATTCACCTTATTCAGCCCCGCCCACGTTTGTTGTCTAAGCATTTCCTGTTTGTTTTAGCACTTCCTGTGAGCTGGGATTTCCATTGTTGTTAATGTAAGAAAGTGAAGCAAATAAAATGGGAATGAAGAAAAAACGTGTAAAAAAGCCCAAAAGACATACGTTATTGTGGCTCAGGTTTAGTTTCAGCGGAAGGACAACATGAAAAAAGTCACCTAAATTACACTTATTAGCGATATTATCACTTAGTTTTTGTTGTGACTCTAATTGTCTGTGAGGAACTCTAAAGGACCAAAGCTCATGGATATATTTACGCATTTACGCTTAAATTTAATAATACTTCTCAGGTTTAAAAAAATAATGATAATAAAAAATTTAACTATTGAACCAAATACTTGCAAATCTTGCTGGTGTAAAGCAGTACGAAACACACAATTTCATCTCTTGACCCTTTCTAGTAGTCGTTGGCTCATTTGAAAAAGAAAAAAAAAATCTTCTAATTAGGTCAATGAGGGCAGCAGGTCTTTTGTTTACATCCGTTGTATCAGTCTGAAGGGAGGAGACTGCATGCACAGATGGTTTTGGGGGATCTTAATGAGACTCTTATTCATGTCTGATGTCAGAAATCCCGGGGAAAGGGGGGTGGGGAAAGTGTGTGCTGATTGGCCAACACTTGATACAGTAGCAGGGCACTTCCACCGCCAGGCATTTCAGGTCAATGTTCTCATTTTCGTTTTAATACAACAGTAACATTTGGTCATATGAATAGGCCTGTGGCTCTGAACTGTGGGACACACCTTGAATCTACGACGACAAGCTGCAGCACAAATACAAATATTCATTTCTGGTTAAAGTAAAAATGCAGTGTTTCCGCAGAATTTCCAAACAATTTATCAATATTCAGTTTTGGCATTGAAATTGGTCATGTCATGTGACCCAGGCTTTGGTCCCGACTCCCAACCCATCAGTGGTTCTCACTGATGTACAGTAGAGCCGTGGGTCCCATGTCTGGCACCTTTCATTTGTCCTCCGAGTACCCCCCGTCATGATGGTTTTGTCTTTAGTTACAAAGAAAATCTAGCACATTTCTCCCTTGTGATATCAAAAAAGTATTACCATATCTTATTATCTTAAATTAATGATTAAAAATCAGGACGCTATACTCTCAAACTCACTCTTTACAGTTAAATGTTTTTAAATAGCTTTTCTACATAATAATCAATAATACAATTCAGTCTTTTTGTTTTAAAAATCTGAAATACTCCACCTACCTCCTGCTAAGCTCTCGCGTAACCCCAGGGCTCCCTGTACACTGGTTGGAAACACTGATGTAGAGCATTACTTTATCAATTGGCAAAAAAACAATAAGCTTATATTTGTGAATTCTAGTGGTTAAGGTAGCTGCACATATACACTGTTTCTCTGGTCTTTGAAAAAAACCTACAGGCCAAATAAAAAAGAACTTCTTTTAGAACATATATTCCATAGTAAACCCAATAAAACACATATGACATTTCCATCTGATGTTATTTATTTGATACTTTTGTCCCCTTTTGTTAATAAAAAAAGTAGGCCAGTACAAAAAGGTCATAAACCATTCAAAACCAAGACTAAATAAGATCTCAAATATCACTAAAACAGGTCTATCATTGAACTAAAACTAGCAGTGCGATGGACTTTCACATCGAGATGATTCCGTGTCCATGTCGCTGTATGTTGTGCTGCCTTTTCCCCTCGAACAATGAACACATGAGTAACAGTAAAATCCTGTAATGAATATTTTAGAGCTGTAGTCACACCACAGGGGAGGAATATCATGGAGCGTGAAACCAACACCAACAATTTACTTCCCAGTGCTGGATCTGCTGCGCCAGAGAAGGTCACTAATGTGTGAAGTCACTTGGACCTAATGGTGGGCCTGGTAGTGTTGTAATAATAGCTGCCAGAGTGATATTTAAATTAGCCGGGCATATTCTTCGTGCACATTGCGAGACACGGGCATTTATCCGACGTCTGCTGATTCCACAAGCAAATTTCCAAAACACTGGTTACTACTACTATTGTATCAGCCTTAACAACAGTAATGTAGTATGGTAAAGTATGGTGACATGGTGGCTGAGTGGATCATCATAAGAAAAGTCCAAGGTTTACTTCCTGGACTGTGTTGGGTTTTCTGTGCGTGGTTTGCATGTTCTCCTAAACCGAAAATACTCCTGACCATAAACCTCACTTATGATATATTCTTCTGTAGGGCACTGTTCAGTCAAAACAAAAAGAGTGGAGATAACCTAGGTTTGTTTGTTTAGATATTTGTTTGGACATTGCATTTTGTTTGTTGTCTGTGAAGTCCTATGAGGCCACTGTGTTTGTGATATCGGGCTATACTGAATGACACTGAAAACCTGAATGATACGTTTATTATTGGTCATCTAGAACCATAAAACAGAACAACATGTGTGATGTATTCCACCATGAGGTGAAAAATACATTTATTTGAGCTGAAACTCCCAAGTAACTTTCTTCAGTGCTGTCTCATGACCAGGCATCAAAACTTACCATACATCGTTTAACAGCACCCAACACTATCTGTATATCTATCTATTATACATATTGATTATATAAAATCATTATTATTGAATGCCTGTTCACATAACATCTCATGTTACTTTAATACATTCATCGTTTTCTTTAAAGTTTAATACAATACATCATATTTAAAGCATATAATACATTTATTTGTTGTCATTTACTTTACTTCTTCGAAACTACTTCTATCGCTGGTTTAGTACTTACATGTTACTAAACTCATGCAAATCCTATATCCTGCTATATTCACTGTGTCTTCAGTCATTTCATTCGTTCAAACTACGAATTTTCATGAAACATGAGTTCAATTAAAATGACTTGAAATGAAATGAAATATAATTTTTTATTAATTAATCTTTCGGGAGTGTGAGGATATTTCTACCGCCCAAAATGTTACTGTCATCAAATGTGATGTGACATCTCCATTGCAGGAGATTTGTCATGGCACAAATTTGCTTACAAGTGACAGTTTGGATTATATCTACATCAATGGTTTAGACGAGTGAGCATTATTTATGCAAATCCTTGCCCTCTAAAGAAATATAGGTTTGTGAGAAGCAAGCCAGAAAAGTAAAATAAAAAGTAAAAATAGATACTGCCTGATAGGTACAGTATAGCCTATAGACAGACAGACAGACAGACAGACAGACAGACAGACAGACAGACAGACAGACAGACAGACAGACAGACAGACAGACAGACAGACATAGATAGATAGATAGATAGATAGATAGATAGATAGATAGATAGATAGATAGATAGATAGATGAACGAATAACAATTCAAACTAGTATATTGCCATGATGAAATGCTATGACATCACATGCATGAACTCTCTAGGGAACAAATAGTAATTTAATAAATAAAATAAATAATTTGTATGTAAAAATATGTAAATAAAAAGAATATTGATATGAATGAACAATAATGAAAAAATAGTTGCTAAAGCAGCCTATTGTCTCCATCACAACACAAGTGGCTAGCCATTTGTTTATTATAGGATATTGATTCCTAAGATTTGTCCTTTCACGAAAACAGCAATGAAACCGCTGTTACAATAAGGTTTAATCTGCTATACCATATATTTGCATGTATATGTGCATGGCAGGCCGCGTAATAGCAGGCCACACAACATGCAGAACTCGTGGCCTTTGCGCACATGGCTACAGCCCCCCGATTGTTCTGGACGCTCCTCTCTGTCTGTGTGCTCAGTTCAGTGGTGGTGAAGCCGGTGGTGGCAGCTGCTGGATGAGAGAGCCACACACACACACACACGTACACACTGACACACACACGTACACACTGACACACGCGGGGGAGGAGGGTGGGGATGAGAGCAAGGCTGCCTCACATAATAGCCGGCGGCTGAAGGCGTGGTGCTGCCGTGCTGTGCCGTGTGTGCGCTGCCTGCCTGGCTCTGAGCGGCTGCTTCTCGGAGCGTTTTTTCCACCGGAGGATGACCGCGGCTATCGGCCATACTCTCGTCCATGACACACCGAACCGAAGCATGCAGGAGGAAGACACCCGCAGCACATAAAGAAGCCGGGAGTATAGGTCAAGGTAAGGCGAGCGTCATGCATGGGATGGGGAGCGAAGTGGCAGCGCCTGTCAGACAAAGTGGTGACAGCAGCCGGGTTATTTAATATTGATAATAAGGAAAGGTGCGTAGGTTTGAGACGTGTCCATCTCGTTGCCCACGATGCCGACGAGACGTGCTGGTTTTAATCGCATTATCTACATTTGTTAGGTTGGTTTACGCTTCAGGTGGAAAGGAAACCACCCATGTACAGTAGGCTACCATAGCTCATTCATTGTTCTCGGCTCAATGGATAGTAGCTATCATTATCATGTGCTACGATTGGCTATGGGGCTAATAATTGTTGATGCATGCCCATATAGATCTTACATAGTCAAGTGTGCTTCAAATATGGCCGTGAAATGGTTGTTAAATGTAATGTGTTTAGCATTTGGGAAATGGGTCTTTACAACGTTGCACTTATGAATCATCACTTTGCTCAAAATGTTGAAGTGTCAAATCTTATGACAGACATCAAGCACTGTCAGCTTTTTGCTTAGTAAGTGTAACTACTTTTGTGGCTTTGCTTTGGCAAATATGGCTGTAATCTTTGAATAATATATTCATATATATATTTTTGTCTTTTGAGTGTCCTTTATTGTTAAAAAAAAAAAAAACAGATATTTGTCATAAAAATATTTGTGCATTGTACATTTAATTATAAAACCTCTTTATGGATTATGACCTAGCGGCTTGTTGTTGTTTACATTACCGTGGGACTAAAGCTCCACTTTGTTCCCCCAAAGTTGTGACATCATCTCTTTGAAGAATTGTGATGTTAGAAATGTGTTCAGAAAGTTATGAATGGGTTTGGACCATAGCAATTTGAAACATATGGGCTCCCTATTATTTACTTATGCGCTACAATAGACAGTTTTGTTGATTGTTGTGTCTCGTTTGGTCTATCGGCCATGAAGAAGTCATGATAAATGCCTGAAGATGTTATTTCCGAATTGGTGGAAGACACAGGATTCAAAAGTGTATTTTAAACTCATGTAAACAGGAAATGTTGTTTTACGGATTCTGTCGGCACCAAACCCGAGGTCTGAAAAGTTTGCTCTTCCTATTTTTCGTAAAGGATATCCTATGTCGTTTATCATGGTGAGCTGAACCAGAAGTCAATTTGAGATCACTTGTTTGTCAGTGAGAGAGAGTTGCTGTAGAGGATTTTACACCGCTCAATTGGCACGCTCCCATTTGACACCTGAGACTTCCCTGAAAAAGTCAGAGAGAAAGAGAGGGATCTATTCTTGGAGCATAATCTTATATTCCTATAAGGGATGAATCTAAAGTACATGCATGAGCATTAGAGCAGTGTCGAATCACACATCACCGTATAAAGAAAGATGGATAAGGCACAATATTATGACCACTGACAGCTGAAGTGAAATGGATTATTTCATCATGGCACCTGTTAGTGGCAATATCATCTATTTATGTATCTATTAGAGCTGCACAATATATTTGGTGATATCCATAGATTTACACATTTTGTTTTGCTAATACACCCTGCTTTTTAGTTATGATTTTCCTAATTTCGTTCTGTTTTACCCCTGTTTTGGTTCTGATTTTGTATTTTATTGACACAATATGTTAAAATATCTAAATAATAATAATGTTATTGCAATATTCAAGGTAAATTAATAACACACTTGTCTATGTGTCTGATATAGAAGACATTTAAACAGTAAAATATTCAAGACAGTTATTGAGTATCACTTAACTATAATCTTGCTATCTGTGCATCGAGCTCATTCTATTATTTAGTCTTCGAAATGGATGAGTTAAAAGAAGAAGGAAAATGGATAAACATTTGACTGAGTTTGACGATTGTTAAGATTTTGACAACTGGCTTTGAAGATTTCCAAAACTGCAGCTCTTCCTCGTGTGTAGCGCTTTGTCAAGAGAATGAAAGGTGAACTGAAGTGTTAAGAGAGTGGAGACTGGTGAGTTTATCATCTAACTTAACATGTACATTTGTCCTCAAGCTGCTCAGGTTACTGACATACACATTGCATGAAGTTTGTTAGATGATGTAAAAATAGTAGTCAGTTATATATTGTGCTGTACAAGCCTGAAAAGCAACTTAAATTGTGTATTAGTTCATATTTGTTCATTAACACTCAGTGGTGGTCAGCTACTTCTCTGGCCGTAACTGCCCCATAGCTCTGGCTATAACCAACGCCAATTCTTATTTAACAAAGTCCTGGGGGTAAAGTGTCTTGCCCAAGAACACAATAATAATGTTCAATGTCAGCAGAGGGGATCAAACCTTAAACTTACATACCAGCTCTAGCTTATGAGGCAAGTAGCTCCTCCAACTGAGCTTTACTATAGTACTATCACATAGGGCTGGGTGATATGGCCTAGAAAATAATCACACATTTTAGGTCATATATTAAGCAATCTCAATTTTTGATTAGATATTTTCATATTTAGACCACATATACTAGCTTTAACTATTATGATTGATGACAACAGACAAGGTGTGATTCTTTAATAAACGTTAGCTTGAACAAACATTTTTAATGTTTTCCACTTAACACACAAAAATCTTTCATTTTACTCCTCCAAACTCAGACCACATGCTTTTACAGCCACACAATCTGTTATAAACCTGACGATTAAAAAGCCCTTGACGATTATTGATCATTGATGACCAAAGTTGAGAGTGTTATATTGGATTGATTGCCCAGCCTAAGAAGTTAAACAGCCTTGTCTCATGTTCAACATGAGTGAAGTTCATCTGAGTATTTGTTTTTTTAATGAAACTGCCATGAATTTATTTGGTAAAACTGACGTTTGTGCCACATCATCATGTTGTAGTAAGCCACCAGTGTAGGCAGGTGACAATGTTATTAGATAGTTAGATAGATCCATATATTATGTTTCTCACATTTACAGCAGTTCAGTGCAATTCGAAGTTGATATAAAGAATTTAGACGTTGCAGATACAAGGTTTGAATGTGATTTCTTGAACACACTGCAGTTCTATCCCCGTTAACCATTCTGATCCACACTCCGGCGCCTCGTCCCTGGACTCTGCAGAAAGTCACTGCAGTTCTTTATAATGGGAGTCTGCAGCGGGTGATAACGGAGCAGTCAGGCAGTGGAAAAGAGCTGCAAAAGCCACAGAACCAGGGCAACCGGTGTCACATCTCCTCTTTAAAATTGCAAACGCTCCGCTGCTTACACGGAGAAGAATATACCGGAGAAGGGTTTGCCATCAGTCAATCTGCGGTTTAAAGCCTCTCGCCAAGATATAGGGGATTATGCAATGTATATATTCATAGAAAGCACAGTGGTTTTCATGGTGGTGGGTTAAAATAAATCGCTGTTCAGATTACATGATTTCTAATGAGCAGATTTTGGGATATAGTGCAAAATCATGACTAATATGACAAGTTTACCACTTCCCTTCTGCTTGTTTCTTATGAGAAAACATCAGCTGGCTCCTGGCCTACATGTCAGTGCATTATTGTTCAGCTTGATAACACACTACATGTATTATGTGCCATGTTTAGGTGAAAAATTGTGTTTTTCATAATTGGAAAAATGATTACAAACTCTCTTGAGGCCGTGATGGATGCTGTAAGTGTTATCGCTGTATACCAGTCGGATAATGCCCTTGATGACAGTGTGCTTTATTTATTAAGTAATATGTATAGGAACATGATTCAAAAGCACCTCTTAGACAGGAAAAAAACAACAATTGTGTTAATAGAGAAATAAACAAGCTACAACACAGGTCTCTCAAGGCAGACATTTTTTTGGTCATGATTCTGTGTTAGTACTGTATGTTTGAAAGTTTAGGCTGTTTCATGGAATAGGCTCTTCTCCATATGAAATGTGTCCTGCATTCGAGCCATCTTTCACAGCGCCACTGTGTCCATCTGTCAGGAGCACGGGGCGACTACACTACAGAACCGCCCAGTGACGCGGCGTCCACGACCGGATCGGCTCTTCTGAGGTGAACAGTTCAAATCGCATCTCGATTGTGAAAAGAGCTGGATCCTTTTTTGTTTGTTAAATTTGATACAAATTCTCCAACACAAAAGTGAGCACAACAGCAGCGCAGGCAAAGCAAGTAAAAACATATTTGGCAATAGTTGTAGACTCCTTTCATTAATTGTGGCACATAATGTTATTTACATCCATGTTTTTCAAAGGTTAAATGAAATCAGTTTCATTGTAAATGTGAAGATCTTTTAGCAATCAATGAGTTATCTGTCTGCTATCATGACAAGACATGTGTTTTTAATGGCTCTTTGAAAGACCCATAAAGACCCATAAATCCCATCACTAGTGCCATCCCCATTGCATCTTGGTCCTGAATAACTAGCTCAGGAATTTGCCTATTGTGAATGTTTTATACTGATGCGGAAAGCCGAGGACCTGGAAAAAATCTGCATGTTTAGTCACATGGCGAATATGCAAAGCCCACACAGAAAGGCTCCAGACAAGAGCCAAGAATCGAACTTGGGATCTTCCGGCTGAGAGGATACTGTCCAAGTGGCTCTATGCGGTCACCATGAGCAGAGCTGGATATGACATGTACTCTCCCCTTTTTACGTACAGTCAAAAGCAACTACTGTTTATGTAGTGTGTTATTGAGTTCATGTTCATTTTAAGTGATGGAAATAGGTCATAATTAAATCACGGGGGCCACTTTCATTTGTAGGACAGTCATGGCCAAATATATCAACAAAAGTAGATGTCCTTTGGAGACTGGGAAGTGGTCTTACAGCACGGTGACATCATCCACATGAATCACCCCCTGCAATGCTCTCATCTGGTCAACCTTCACTATACCCCGTAACTCGGGCTGAATATAGGGTGAAATGAACAACATTTTCCCCAGATTTTTATTGTAGCCTTTTTTCTGTGTCTAAAAGCAGCTACAACAAGAATCAGGACTAAACCAGGTCTAAACTAGGATCTAAATCAGAACAGAAACATTCTCGAACATTTCCCCTCTACTCCACATGTAGGAAAAAAAAAAATTGGATCATGCCACCAAATCTAAATGAGGTTTAAAGAAGAAGAGTATACCAAAACTAAGTCTAAATTATGGTCTACAATAGGACTAAACCATGACTGCAGTTCTACACATGAAGATATCCAAACGAGGACAAAAGCATTAATAAAATGGCCTTTATATTGAACAATGGTTTGGACTGACACTCAGTACCACTGTTGATACCTGGAGCACTGTCATGCTTTTGCCTGTTCAGTCTGATCCAGAGAGTATTAATAGGATTATATGAATAAGTGTATTGTCAGATTTTCATTTTGGATATTGCCTGTGTCTTTATAATGCTAAGTTTTGTATAATGAGACAAGATGGAAATGGAAAAAAAGAAAATATAGAGGAAAGTTGAACCGTATTGGGCGGCATGGTGGCACAGCAGTTAATGCTCGTGCTCCTGGGTTCGATTCCAGGACAGGGCTTTTCTGTGTGGAGTTTACATGTTCTCCCTGTGTCTGTGTAGGTTTCCTCCGGGTGCTTCCCCTACCACTACAAACATGAGTGACAGCATGTTTGTGAGTGTGGGACAACATATGCAAATTAGCCCATGGCTACAATCAGGACGGCTAATGCTAGACAGTCGCCTCAGGAGGGACGGTCTCCTGTGAAAACATGACAAAAATGCAGTTTAGGAACAGGGATATTGTTAAGATTAGGGTTAGGTTTAGGCTTAGCCTGGTCTTACCACACCCTCGTACTCATTTCATACAGAGGGTCTGGATCTTCCTAATTGAGCCCATTATCAGGTGGGAGGGGTCAACTCCTGTAAAAGTTCGAAACGATTGGATCTGATTTTACCCAATCCGTATTATTATTTCCTGCATATGCCTGACGTCACCTACAACACCTGCCTCCCCCGCTCGCTGAATGGTCCGAAGAAATTCAACCGATGTATCGCAGCCCCTGAGATCAGACCCAGACTGTAACATGTAGGAAATGATAATTGACCGGAGTTTACGGATGGCTAAGGCCAGGCTAATAGTTAGGTATATTTTCAGACAAACAAATTCATAGATCTATCCAAAATGATCAAAATCAGGACCAGAACTAGAATAGAATTGATTGCCATTGTCAATGAAGGTTTCGCAGACTTGTAATAAATAATAAACTATGGCAAAAAGCAGTCTAGTGCTGCTTTGGGAATGGTTACATTTGCATACAAATTTACAGAAAAATGAAACGACACATGCTGTATGTGTCATAGATGCTTCTCATTATTACAAAGCAATTTTACTGATGGCAATGTTCCTCTTTTCCTTTAACTCTGTTGCGTAGCACTGGAAGTCTAGTCATAGCACATGGTGTGCAATGAAAAGCTTCAAACTGTCACTTATCCAGAATGACAAAGAAAAACAGAGGAATGGGAGATAAATTCTTATCACTTTTTGCTATTGCAGTTGTGGCACTGTACTGATGCAGAAGCTGTTTAAAACTCATTGAGATGTAGCATCATCCTGGTTTAGACCGAGTTTAGGCTTAGAGGAGACTGGTTTAGTCTTAGAGTAGACTCTGTTTCAATTTAATGCTGGTTGAATCCTGTTTTGGTACATACAGTCTATCTAAAAAAGCTAAAGAGCTTTGGATTGTGTCGTCAAAACTGCTAAGATCTTTTGGTTTAAAAATGCTAAATACAGTAGTTATCATTCACATAAAAGTGTTGTATTCACTAGTAGTGACTCTGCAGCTCTTTTCTCTACTTTACTAAGTTATTTTTAGCTAATGTTAGTCTAGGCACAGTGTTCGCCAGCTCAGTTGCTTAATTTACAAGATTCCACCTTGAACTGTAGTGTTATCTGGGCGGCTGTAATACCATTGACATTGTGATGTTGAGCTGATTTGATCGAGAAGGCGTACGTCGTGACTTAATACTTCACTAAAACAGATCGGCAATTAAATAGGCCTACACTGCAAAAACCGAAGAGCGAAATACAAACCTTCACTAATGTTTTTCCGTGGCACGTATCCGTTTCTGCAAATGGACTCCCTGGGTATGAAATGCTCGAGAATCACTCTACTGCTGCAATGTTTGGTATCCGCTCTGTTGTGTCCCTTCAAAAGAACATGCAGCGAACAGGACGGACGGACTGTGTGATCCAGCCCGCATCAATAATGCACGACGAGGAAACTGAGATAAGACAGGTCGCCGTCTGGACATGACATTTAACCACAGTGACGTATCCACCGGCGCAGGAGGGTTACACAGCAGAACGCTCATTGCTGACCCTGACTTAACCAGACAGCGCCGATGCCATTCAAATGTGCGGCGTTTATTCGGTTTGTCATGACTGTCTCAACGGTTGTGGTCAAATAGGTTAGGTTCACGTTCTAGGATTTTAGTCATAATCTCAGATGGAGGGCACGGGCCAATACAACTCTATCTCTTTAATGTTAATGCCTAAAGTCATTTCTGCCAGCCCACACAATGTTTTGGAGCATTGGCACCACTTTTGGACACCTTTGTGAGAAAATAATTGGACTTTAGTTTACATGTGCAGATAGAGAAGACTTTGAACCTTGTGATCATTTTTGTTTCACGTGGATTGTTCCAATAATGACAGAGATATCAAACAAAAAAAAATAGACAACAAATATCTGCGTTTTGACAGTTCCCATAGCTACCATAATGAGATTCTCAGCTGCCCACTGCCTAAAATGTTGTGATGACATGTGAACGCAACCTTTTCCACAACGAGAAGATGGAAATCACGTAGGAGCCAGTATTCTTGTATAGATTGTATGGTACTTTTATGAGAATCATCCAAACAGAAAATCAGAAACCACACTTGAACTAGACCATTTGTCATACTTGTATCAATGGTCAGGGCCATTACAGTGCTATATTTATGTGAAAATGCTGCATGCTCAAGTCTAGAATGTAATGATTTTTACATTATCTGTTCCAGGGCTGAGCCAGTATAACTTTATGGATGATTAGCTTTAGTAAATCATATATCTCCTATTCAGTGCTATCCAGGCCCAACTTCTGAGATCTGATCGACGAGCGTTCTCAAAGTACAGCGTCTTGTGGCCTAATGTTAACAGTGAAAAATATTTTAACACATTTCACGAGGAGAGAGAAGATCAGAAGACATATTTTGAATTCCAAGCAGCAGCTTAATATAGTAGCTGTCTAAACTAATCTGTCCTCCCAAATAGCCTCATAATGAAGGGATTTAATTATTCTGTTTGTGTGTGATCTTTTTACGAGCAAAACATCATTGTGTTTGACCTTGCGCACGCTAATATGTTTCCATTTCCCCTAAATTTGAGTCTGAATGTTATGAAATCGTCCCCATAACACGACCTTCCCTCACCTTTGTTTCTTGCCTTTGAAAAGAAATCTCACAGCCGCATCTGCCGCTTCTAGACGCTTTAGGTTGTCGATTTCCGCGATGCTATCCTCGAGACAAAATCGTCCGGAGACAAAACAGTAACAAAGGGCCGTCTCGTCTCAGGGATCAACAGCAGAGGCTGACATTTCTTTCATCCTTCCCCCTCTTTCCGACATCGACTTCGGTGTACAGCTTAACCCCATGGGCCAAACGCTGACCCTTTCATGGCGGTTTAAAAGCCTCTGTTGTAACACACGCGGGAAATAAATCTAAATCATTATAAGCTTTTGTGTGTAACTGTAATGCTCATTGTTTCTGCCCAGAGAGTTAGAGAGAGAGAGAGAGCTGGTGCTTGGTTTGCTTGCAAGATAAGAATTTAGTTGGATAAAATAAGACATTGAAGACATTTTCAGGGAAGGTTTGCAAAGGGCCAATGTGTCAAAATACATCTCTTCAGGTGGTGCCCAAACATCTCTGCAGTTCAAGCCTTTTAGATTTAGTTTGAGACAAGTTTAATTGTATGTATTTGACTGTATTCGATCTGGTAGACGAAGGTTTAGATCTGGTGGTACTCAGAGAACTCAAATGTTCCTTCGGTGGTACTTGAGGTCAAAAGTTTGTCGAACACTGGATCTCTCATTGGCTATTCTCTGCAATGAGACACACGTATGTAACGCTATACTAGCACTAGCCAGCAGGGGTCAGCAAAGGAGCAAATGATTGACTTTTGGTATCTAACTTAAGGTTCTGCACTTTTTAGCAGTGTTAACTTTTATTTAGTTTTAGTTGGAGTTTTTTTGATGAAAATGTATTTAAATTTAAGTCAAGATTTAGTCAGACAATTGTTTTTTTGTTTTAGTCTAATTAAAATTGACAAAAAAATCCATGTTAATTTAGTCAACTTTGCATTCATGTATTTAAGCATATTTATTCATATTCTCTGCTTCGTGGAGCTTCTCCCACATGAACAAACACACATGTTCATTTTAGTCATAGTTTTAGTCTCATTAATTACTTTTGATTTAGTTTTGATCTGATTTCAGTCAGAAAATACATTACTTTGACTAAAATGACGCCAAAATATTGCAGTCGACAAATTTAATACTACTTTTTTAGTATGCCCTACCCCATACTTCTGGTGTTGTGGCTTTTTCACTAGAGTATTAACCCTGTAACTCAATAGTCATTAATATACATACTGCGTCATCATACCATGCACCGCCACTATCCAATTCACTGAAGGGCCGTGTCTTTAGTATAATTGGATGTAAGAGAGCCACCATAAATATTAATATGCTTTCTTACCAAACCAGTCGTTGCCTCCTATGTTATATTGATTGGTAGAGACCCGTCCTGTCACACTTCTCGCCTATCCATCCTCCTCTGTCTGTGTTTGTACATATGAGTCATCCCTAGTGATTTTCAGTGGCCTGAGCTCATGGCAATTTATAACAAACCCCTCATCACCAGACCAGCCTTCTCCGTGAATTTGATCTAATGCCTCTGGCTGCTCCATCTAGTGGCAAAAACCTCCAAGTGCCAATTTTGTTACACCTATCCATGTGCTGTGTGTACAAAACATGTTCGGGCCTTATTATCAGTTCAAGAGGACGTTTAGCATAGAACAGCAAAAGAATTAGGAGTAGCAAAAGTAGTAGCATTAGTAGAAGTAGTAGTGCACTGCAAAAAGTTAAGTTAAAATAATGCAAATAAAGAACATTTGATAGTAACTTGACTTGCCAAGTGGAATAAGTTTTTCTGAACTTAAAATAAGGAAGTATGTCTTAATTGGAATGTATTTTTTAATCATAAGTTGAATGAGATGGGTTTTTTTTAAGGCAAGACACTGCAGGTGATCAAGGAAAACATTTATATTAATCAATTTAAACTTTTGCTGTGTATTACTGACATAAATATGTGAAAAATGTATTGCATGTCAGCTGTCATTATACACTTTCATATAAAAATAAGACAATCTCAACACAGGTGTCAACGCATGGTTTTATTTTGTTGATATATTAGTTACAAAGATTCGTTCAGAAGGGATCTCTTTGAATTAACTAGTGAAGAAACTCTGGTTATGGAATTTACAATTTTCCATATACAGTTGTGCTCATAAGTTTACATACCCTGGCAGAAATGGGCCATTTGTAGAGAATATGAATAACACAAAACATTTTCTTTACTTAGGATTAGTGGTTTTGTGAAGCCATTTATTGTCACTCTCTCTTACTCTTTTCAAATCATAATGAAACTACTCAAATGTCCCTGATCAAATGTTGATCTACATCAGTGTTTCCCAACCAGGGGTACGGGGACCCCTAGGGGTACACGAGACGTTAGCAGGGGGTACTTGCATTCATTTCAGATAAAAAATAAGATGAAATAAAGTGTATTTTTGATTATTATAGTCAAAGTAAAGCTTTAAAAAAAACATGCTCGGTTTCTGAACACAGTTTCAGTGTGTTCAGTTTAGTTTTTTACTGACAATTAGGAGTTTTAGGCATTTACTTTCTAACTCATCAACAAAACTATCGAGGCAGGGGGTACTCGCAGAATAAATGAAAGGGGTACGCATGGCAAAAAAGCTTGGGAACCACTGATCTACATGGTCAGCAACAACTGCCAGGAAAATAGTTCAGGTGCAAAGAAAACCCAGAAATAACTTCACCTGAAATACAGGACTCTCTGAAAAAAGTGGTGTTTGTTTCAAGCTGCATGTACTGTATGTAAACCTTTGATCGGGGACATTTGGGTAGTTTATGTTGTCATTGTGTTTTGAAAAGAATAAACAGGTTTTTATGATGATAAATGGCTTCACACAACCACTAACCATGAGTGGAAATAAGGTTTTTCATATTCTCTAAAATATGGCCAAAAAATAATCAAACTTTCTGCCAGGGTAAACGTATGAGCACAACTGCACTTCTATGGCGAAACTATATTTATGCTTCCAGGTGAAAGTTTATATGTTTAAAGAGCAAACTGGTCCAAAATGGTAAAATTGAAACAAAAAAAATGTACTTGCTTACTAAAATCACAGGCAAATAGAGTATGCTTATGTCTAGATTGCTTTTGCAGTGTGCTAGTCATTCCATAGTAGTATAGTAGTAATAGTTGTAGTGGTAGATTTGCTGTGGTGTTTGATAAAGTACATATTACAAACCTTACACTCAATGCTTTAATAAATATTGTCATTTTGTTGATACTTTTATAGTACACATTCTGAAAACGTCTTCCACCTCCAGTCCCCATGCAATGAGTGTGTGTAACATATTACCTATAGATAGACAGATGATGGGCCCTCACTCTCTCCCGCTCCCATAACTCAATTAAGCGGAGATCACTGTAATCATACTCATAGTCGTGTCGCTGGCAGCCACTCTCAAAAATTAATTAAAAATATTGAATATGGACTTTTAAGTGAGCGCATGGAGTAATATCGATGGCTTTAGCGGTTATCCTTCCACATGATTCAGGGTCGGTAAGTGGAGGGCGGTTATTAAAACAATAGACGTGGGGTAATTTAAAGGAGTGACTGAGTGTGTGGGCCTGTCAGGAAGTAGGGCAATCTCATCAATTAATATTAGAGGGCTACAAGGAAGGAGAGATAGTGGATGTAGCTGTGAGTGGCCGCTATCTCAAACTAGCCTCACTTAGTTGCAATTTTCAAGTTTTATTGGGATGGAGAATGGGAAAAATTTCAGCCCCTTCCACTTTTGTTGTGTGAGAACATCTGGGACAAAGACATTGTCTAATCTACACAAAAAGCTTTTATGATTGCACCAACTAAATGATTTTTTTTTTTAACTTCAAAAGGCCGTTTCCTCAAAATACATTTTCCCACATTCAGGCGACAACATCTCCACTTGCTGTGAGTTTTAGGTTTGTTACAAAAGAAATCAATACAGGCTCATGCCGCCCTGAATGTGAACCTGAAAACAACCCATAGACAGCAGAGAGACGTCAAACACTTGTTGTATTGTGGACCATTTTCAGAAAGCTATGAGGAATGGAAAGGGATCAAAATGCAATCACGTAACTCTCACAAGACAGTATGGAAATCATGCAATCATGTTCGAGGATGTTTGTTGCAAGCATGTTTTTGCGTAACACCAGTGACATTAGTCGAAGCCATTAGTCAAGGAGCAGCTCTGTGAACTGGGTTACTAACTTGAGCAATCAACATTTTGAAATCTCCTTTAGCTAAGCTTTAGTTATTTGTTTGTTTACATGGATAACACACATTAATAACCATTATTATTTAGACACCTGAGCTATTGCCTCACCCTCTGAACCCGCAGTTTGAGCTTCTAACCTCCAGGAGGCGATACCGAGTTCCACTGGCTATAAAGGTTGTTCTCAAGAAATCTTTTGTCCCTTGTGCTGTGGGCATTCTGAATTCAGCAGGGAACTAGACTTAGCAGCCACAGAAATGAACAGAATAGTTTTCTGTTAACTTCATTATATCTCTACTGTAGGCATGTTTGTATTGTTCGGTTTTGTGTTTTTCAGTGAGCCAAAGATGAATTTCCACCTGGCTACACAAAAAAGCCATTGTATTTCTTTAAACATGTCCATATGGTACAGCTGTAGCAGTCCCAGGGCAGCGTGTCAGATGCCACAGACAGGAAGACAGACCAAGACAGTGGCAATATTTGTTTGTCGATTAGTAAAATCAGTATAATTGCACAAGTTAATGGACTACATACAAGGTCACAAAGACAGAGTGTAATTCAGTATGACAACACAACTACAGCTGGCCCTAGCTATTTGCCAGTTGTAGTTTTGCAATAGGCCTGTAAAAGAAATCTCAAATACATATATTTTGTTAAGGACACTGAAGGCATTTTTTTTCAGGTTTTGGGTCAGTTTACTCTTTTAACATATAAACTTTCACTTGGAAACTATTAAATGTCCCAATCTTCACAATAAACTGTTTAATTATTCAACGTTTGTTTCTCCATACAACTTTATGGGAAATTGTAAATTCATTTTTCTCACATCGCTGCAATCAAATCTCCACTTTACATTAGTTGTACCTACAAACACAACATTTCCCAGTTTTGTACTTAGCAATAAGTTGAAGTTCTTTTCAGAAGAATTTTTTAACATCTAATTTAAGTTTGGAGTTTTCAACCCCAAAAAGGCAAAATGTTAGCATTCCACCCGCTAATAATGAGGTTATTCAAAAAGTAAACAAAATATCCTAAATCCTTTCTGTAAAAAAAATCTTTGTATCTAATATATCAACAAAATAAAACCCTACATTTAAACCTGGTTCTATCCATTATTACAATTTGGTTGTCAAAAAAGCATTTCAATTTGCTTTATTTTTACATGAAAACATAAAATGACAGAAAACTACAATACATGTTTCCCTCATATTCATGTCAGTAATATAGGGTACGCACATTTGAAATAAAAATATAATTACAACCTTTAACATTGAAAAGTGATTGGCAAATGAATGAATAACAATGTTGCTCCTGTTGCCATTATGGGAACTGTTGCGTGTTGCTCTGTTTTGACATCACAAGCATAACCTCTGTATAAGTTTCAAATTGATATCTGTAATGTCTCACCTTAAAACCCACGATGTACAGATCTGCCACTCCGAGCAGGCGGCTCTGTACAAGCCCTAACTGATTGCTTGAAAGATGGTCAGGAATGGCTGCAGAATCATTTTTCTCAGCTTAAACAAAAGCAAGACTGAGATAATTGTCTTTGGAAAATGTGCACTTTTGAGTGGCTGATAGCACAATAGGACCTCGTAGCTCCCATGTTAAACCATTTTCTTGGAATCTTCGACAGTGATTCGAAGCTTGTCAGAGAACTGCTGTTGTCAAATCAAGCTTATTTCATTTACCAATTTTATTCTGTATGTGGGCTTAGACCAGTCCCAGATCAGACGCCTACAGTGAGTTCAATGCAGCAGCAGGGAAACAGCACAGGGACCATATTATACCAGCGCTTAAATCTTTCCACTGGCTCCCTGTACATTTCAGGATCCATTTTAAGATTTGAATGATTGTTTTAATGAGAGTCTTAATGGCACGGCACCTTCTTATCAAGCAGAGCTCCTCCAGCCCCGTGTCCCAGTCAGAGCTTTGCGGTCCGCTGACCAGCTCCTCCTGGCTGTTCCCAGGACCAGGCTGAAGTCCAGAGGGGACAGAGCCTTTTCTGCTGTTGGGCCCAAGTTGTGGCATGACTTGCCCTTGTACATTAGATCTGCAGATTCCTTTCACAATTTAAAATCTTGACTGAAGACACACCTTTTCACCGTAGCTTTTGGCACTGGTCTTTTATTTATGCTTATTGTATTGTTATATTTGTTGTTTGGTGAGCTTTGGCTGTTTTAAATGTGCTTCATAAATACATTTGATTTAATTTAATTGAATTGAAAACAGCTGCTTTTACTATTTACATTATACAGTTCCACAACAATACTCCCAACTGAGGCCACAAGACTGGTCAATGCGTCTTCTTCACATATTTGCAACAATGCACACAGGCATTTTAACAGCATCATCTGCTCGTTACCCGTTGCATTGTTTGCGCACAGAGCCCAGAGTCCGGCCCATTCTGCCCCATTCTGCCCCCATTAAGTCAGTAAGTGTGGAGTTTTCACAGACCGCACCTCCAGGCGTCTCCGCGCGAGTCAATACTCCAGAATAAACAGTATTCAGTATTGATCCTTTTATGGTGGTCAATGCCTACACCATACGCTATTGTTTGGATTGAAAAGGAGGCGGATGCTTGTTTTTTCTTTTTGTTTTGCTTTGCGTAAGGAGATGTGGGTCGGTCCGAGAGGAGGATGCGTCCCGGTCTGCGCTGTCCTGGGGGAGGTTCAGCAGGTACAGCAGCTGTTTAGGTCAGGAGTCGAATGTATGGACCAGCCCGATTCTGTCAAGCGGAGAATATAAGGATGTGACTTTCTCAACTTGTGAGGAGAAGGCTTTCCTGATAACCTCAATCTGTCAGGTGTACGGGCTTGAAGTCGGGAAGAGAGAACAGAGGAGTTGTTGAAGTGTGTTTTCAGATAGATGCACCACTGTTAAACTAAGAATAGGCTATTTTTATACATGCACTGATCTGTGTAGTATTGAAATAAGTCACATTTTCTTGAAATGAGTATATTTGCGCTTGATTTGTGTAGATATGTAAAAAAAAAAAAAATCTGCAAGTAGAACAAGTATTTTTGGACTTAAATTAGAACACTTAGGTATTCTTATCTTATCAACAATTTTTACAGTGTGCTTACTCTGAGATTATGTGTGGTTATATATTGAGGTTTTTATGAATTATTTTATAATTTTATGAAAAGAAATAATAAAGATAAGTACTTGTTTAGCAATTATTTGAATTATAGGTTGAATCAGGTTTTATAAAGTGGTTAAGATTTCGGAAACTATTGTGTTCGGTTTGTTTTGAAACATGCCATGAACCTTATTGATAAAAGCCATATTTATTTGTCTTAATAGTTATTGTAGATGAATCAATATGACTTTATTGTGCCATATCACTCAGCACTATGGTAAATATTTGGGGAACTACATCAGCCAGAATTGTGAATTTATAGGCATGTTGCACCTAATTTTTCATTCGAAATTGCCTGTATTACTGTATTAGGGCCTTAAATCTAATTTGTAGTTGTTTTGCACATGAGCAAACGACTGATAAATAACTGCTGTATTATTGGCATTATATTTTATATTGTAGAAAAAAGCATTTTTAACACACGCTTCCTAGTGATAGTGTTACCTCAGAGTGTGATGCTGCAGGGGTAGTGTCCGGAGCCTCCACAGGTGCACTTCACAACACTAGTCACCAAAATGATCATCTGAACTTAAGCAAAACAGCTCTGCGGGCTGGGTCCTGGCGTTTCCTCGATCGCAGTCGGCCTCTTGATGCTCTGGCTGCACAGTCTCACTCAAAGCGGTGCAGCTAGCACTCAAGGTTCCATTCCTGGGCCGGACAAGGCCTGGCTCCGGTTTCCCCACTGACATCATGTACAAGAGGTTAGAATGAATGAGAGTGTGTTTGAGTTTGCCAGTGTGGGACAACGGATGGAATTGGTCCATGGCTACAATAAGGTGTGGTGTGTTTGCATGCATGACTCCCATGTATGCTCATCAACAGGTACTGTCCCTTTATTTTAAAATACATTAGATGAAATTTTGAATTTGCTAGAATTCCCAAAGCTTTACATAAAGGCCAAGGCCAATTAAGGCCAATTAAATACCTGGTTCTGACCTTAAAACATTTTTCTTCTGAATATGTTATTTTCTTTACTTTCTTTGTGAATTGAATGGTTTTTCAATGCACTTAGAAGGTTAAGTGTTCAGTTAACTGTGTTCTTCCATTTTTTTGTTTTTTTTGAGTATAGGTTCTCAAACTTCTCACACAAAGACGCACCTTACAAAATATCTGACCTGCCAAGTACCACCAGGCACAGCTCAAGATCAAATATCAAAGATCAAAATCAAATCAAGACTAAATCCAGGTCTTAAATTAAATAAAGTGAGAATAAAAAGTGATGAAAGAGAATGGAGCGTGCAAATTATTGAACTGTAAATTGGTGCACTACTTTATGACTTTTGGGAGTCATAGAGTTAAATCCGGGGAGAATTTCAAATCCGGCTTTTCGTTACTACGTCAACAAATCCCTTGAGACAATAGGCTACTTGTCATTACCGGTCTGGGGGCTTATTTCATGTTCTAGGATGCATTTACCACCCAGGCCTCAAACAAAGTGTACTTACAGCAGCCTGTCGCAAAAAACGGACCCTTTTGAAGTCAAACTACAAAGCGGAAAGTGGCTTATGTGCTCTGCCTGTCGTCTCATGGCTCGGTGTTATGATTAATAGATTACCAGTATTGAACTTTTTTCCCCTCTTTCTCTCTGTCGCTCTGTGTGTGCAGATGACTGAAGGCAGGCTGTGCCAAGTGCAGCTGCTCGATGACAGGAAGCTGGAGCTGCTGGTTCAGGTAGAGTGTGCTGTGTGCATGGAGTTTCTGAAAATAGAGAGACAGATCAGTGATTCTCAAACTTTTTATTCCATGAAACGGTGATTCTCAACTGGTGTGGTTTTAAGACCCACCATCAATCTATAATGCCAAGCCATTTAGGACATAAATAAAGTTAAAATATTGGTATAACACTGGGTAAAACTAGCTTTAACTCTTGCTTAATAGGACTAAACCAGGGATCTCCAACCAGTAGCTCGCCAGCCCTTTCCAAGTAGCTCAACAATGGCTTTCTTGATGAGTCAAATTTTAGATGATTTATTTATTTTTTTGGTCAGAACAAAACACCTCCAAACATTTAAGCGAATATAGCAAAGTATAGAGCATCATTTTCTTTTATTGTGTTGAATTATCATCTTGGCTCCTATAGACCTACTTCCACGTATTTCTTTGAAGCTTAATTGGCTCACTGCCATTTTTGTTCGGCAAAAGTAGATCACGGGGTGAAAAAAGGTTGGAGACCCCTGGACAAAACTACATCCGATCTATTAGGCACAAAAGTATTTTAAACAAGGTACCTGGGATATTGGTACCACAGTTTGAGAGTCACTGTGATACATATCCTTTGCTGTCCATCTCCAACAGACACAGAACTGCATCCATTTCATTTTCATTTCTTATCAGGACAATGTACAATATCAATGAGATTTTTGCTTCAGATTCAAATTTTAGAAGTACATTTCCATTGACACATCAATCACAATGTACAGTATACGGCCCAGTATATAACAATACACAGTAACAGTGTCACATACAGTTGGCCCATAGATTTATATTAAATATTCTGGGGTTGAGTTAAGTATTGCAGCATTATTTCTGGCGGTTTGTTATATGGACTGACACAAGTCACTGAGAGGAAATGTTGATGTAAAATGATTATGCTAATGAGTAACTTAAAGCTAATATTAAATGTTCTTTCTTCTCAGCCAAAGCTTCTGTCGTATGAACTCCTCGACTTGGTGTCCTCACATTTCAACCTCAAGGAGAAGGAATACTTTGGTCTGGCATATTTCGATGACAAGTATGTCTTTGTTTACTATTTTGGAAAATTAGAAATGACATTTGTTTTGAGACTGGATTCCCTTTTTGTTCACAGTGGCCAGCGCAAGTGGTTGCAGATGGACCGCAGAGTTCTTGAGCATGACTTTGCAAAGAAGACGGTGCCTATCGCCCTGAGTTTCCTGGTCAGGTACGGGTCCATTTTGTCATGCAAAGCACATTGTTTCCAGTAGGGAGCAGTCACTGCTGACGTTGTTCTACCAAGGTTAAAGTCTGACACACTGCTACCTTGAAACAGCTTGAATAATGAAGGCTTATTGTAAATGATGGAGAACAACTTTCATTAAAAGCAGGTGTTTGATTGATTTATCCAGAAATTCTCAAAGTCAAAAACATCAACGCCTTCATCAAATCACAAAGTCCTACGCAGCCACACCAACAATAGACTTAGACAAACTGTATTGATCGACAAGGGAAACTGTGTTGTCACAGTATTTCAAATAGTAATGAGAGATGGGAGAGCAAATGAATCAGTAGAAAGAGCAGAATAGGTACTCATGCCCACAAATGGCTATATGTTATTTCCAAGCTATTTCTATTTTGACAAATGACCCTGTTAGTATTTATCGTTTTTATTTTATACATTCTTTTAATTCGAGCAATTTACAGTCATATATCTCATTTTTGTCAAGTGTAAACCCCGAAGCATCTGTTTCTTAAAGCGCACCAGCCTGCATGTGCACATTTAGCTGATTGAAACTAGTTCAAAACATGCATCCCTAATTTTAACCCACATTAATCACACCATTTCTATTCCCCAGGTTTTATGTGGAAAGCATAACTCAGCTGAAGGACATCATAACTGTGGAGCTGTTCTATCTGAATGCTAAATCTGCGGTGTACAATGTAAGTGTTTTCAGTCAGCGTGTTGGTCCGAGTCTGGCCCTAAAACAATCGGGACACTTGTTTAGTTGATGCTTCATTGCGGCTCCGCGGTGAGTCACTGTCTGTCGACCCGGGGAGCGAAAGCCCAGCTCCGTAGATCGTAGCTTCGGGGAAGACTTTTTCGCATGCGTTTGACTGGAATGCCAGGAATTAGCCGTGCAGATGGTGATCATGTTGGATGGGAGAAGGTTATGGCAGGGTTGGGGTGAGTTCGCGTTTTTGTCCATCTCTCTGATTGTTTGCGTGCCTCTTTTCAGGGACTCATTGAAGTGGAAAGCGAGAACGTCTTCAAGCTTGCTGCGAACGCCCTGCAGGTGATATGAGCACATGAATAGACGCTGCATTTGCACTTTAGCCCACTTCTGAGCTAACAAGAATGATTTGTTTACTAGGAGGCCAAAGGGGGCTACGTGAGGTAAGCATATGTCATAACAGGACCTGACTGTTTATGTTTATGATGGTGTGTTTACTTCTGCATGAATTAGGGCCACACAATATGGGGGAAATGGCAATATTTGATCATTGGCTTTAATTGTTATTGATTCATTGTAATATTTTACTAAACTATTTCAACACAGTGGTCGTAAGCAATACATTTTTGCATCAAATTGTGTCAAAGCAAAATGGTATTTGTTCTTGATTGACAGAATATTATGTTTTTCCCTACATTAGGCATTCAGCGCCCTTTGATTGTACTAAATCAGAACTTAAACAAGAGTAAAATGAAAATAAACAAAATTATAACTTAAAGCAGTACTAAGTAACATTTTGACCTTAATATATCCTCCTCTGAGTCCCTGTGAGGGTTAAATAGGTATTTATGGGATGATTTGAGGGTCTGTCAACTCCTTTTGCTGTCTCTGGCCGGAGTACCGCACTCGCAAGTTTGACTGCCTCCGACCCGGTGACGTCATACTACCCACCTCGTTGGACATTTTTTTTTTCGCGCTAAATGCATCTTCGCTCTTCCCGGGACGCAATTTTTTTAAGTGCAGGACAGCAGGGGAAGAGATGCCGATGGCGGTCTGTGAATGGCTTACGAAGGTTGAATTCAATGAATCTCAAGAATATGCCCAATCACCACTATCCTTAAGGTTTAGGGTTGGGTTTAGGGTTAGCCAATTAGAGGCCGTGTTGTCAGCCAATCAGAGGCATCACTTCCCCTGCCATCCTGCATAAAATGAATCCGCTCCTGGGACTCTTCTGGCTTTGATGAAAACAGGTGCACGTGTTGCTGTGGGGAGGGGCATGTGGGGGGCAAGCCTGTTTACGACCAAATGGACCTTTAGGGGGAGCACAACTCGAAAGTTACTGCTTTAAACTTATCTTAAAACTACAACAGCGGCTCAGATGGTAGAGCGAGTCATCTCTTGATCTGAAGGGTCGGGGGTTTGAATCCCGGCTCCCGCAGGTGCTCTGCAGTTGTGTCCTTGGGCAAGACACTCCCCCCCCCCCACTTTGCCTATGCCCTGTTTGAAAACCAAAGCGATGTGTTTAACAACAACAGGGCGACTCCGAGTTAATATTAAGTGTTCTGCAAAGACACCCTGCAGGTCAATTGAACCGTATAATGTGCAGCGCTGACAACTAAATCGATGGAGACGTTATGCGAGGCTCGCCACTGAGTGCAGAGAAGCTATCACCAGAGTTCTAATGAGCCTCATGGAGCTGATAGAAGCATATCATAGACGAGTACTGCATGCATCATATAGAAGGCCCGGCAGACTAAACTATTTAAACAAGCAAGAGCACTGTTACTCAAAAATAGATTATGCTATCATCACAGACAGTGGAATGGAGCAGATGAGTGAGCTTTTGTCTTCGAACCAGGTCTTTTACCTGATTTTTTAGTTTACAAATAATGAAAGAGTGAGCAAGAGCGAATCAAATTGTTTTTTATTTATATTTTTTTCATTTTTATTTATTTATTATTAGTTTTTTTAATTTATATTATTATTATTATTTTATTGTATACAAAACAGATACAGGAGTGGAAGAAGACGAGAGCAAATCAAATTGTTAGTTGTGTCCAAACTCATCCCTAACATTCCCATCACTTCAAACTTCACAACTTCCAGGGTTACTTTTCAGGGTCAGAGTCAGAGACATACAATTGATACTATATACTATACTATACTGAAGGAGGACAAAATGCATTTCGTTATTAAAAAGAAAATCATGTATAGGGCCTAAATCCCACCTTATCGCATTTTGTAAAGGGCTTGAAAACAATGCAAAAGTCCTAAGTTTAACATCCTAAGCTCATTGTAATAATGTAAAATATGCGTATTTTAATACATATTTTGTATCTCAGTGATGAAAACACAAGGGGTGACTTGAAAAAAATGCCTACTCTACCTACCAAAGTACTGAAGGAGCACCCATCGTTAGGATACTGGTAGGTCACACTTCAGTTCAGTCACACTGCCTCTTGCGTGCAACATCACTTTCAAACATCATATTCTGTGATTAAATGTGTTTTCACAGCGAAGAACGAGTTATTGAGTACTACAAAGGACTGAAGGGAGTCTCGAGAGGACAGGCCATTGTGCAGTAAGTAGCATTTACAATTGTAGAAATGGGACTCAATAAATGTTTGGTGTTCAGACCTAACCTTATAGCGCCATAGTCCAGCTGCTAATCCTAATTTAAGTGTATAAGACAGATTTTAATTTCTTTCTTCTTTTTGATGAGATAATAACTGTTTTAAATATGTATCATTTTTAGTTTGACACAAGAGAGCTGGTTATTTTATGAAGAAACATTGAAAGAAAAAAAGTTACAGTATTGTTGCATGGAATGTTACGTATATTACACCAATACTGTAACTTTCCAACAAAAATGTAATTTACTTTTACTCTGAGATGTCCTCATCATTTTCGTCGACTAAATCCAATTTTACTGAATGCAAACATATCGGTCTCTTCCAAACTATGACATTGGCAGTTCAGATGTTTTAGTCAATTCTTTGTACTTTGTAGTCTTTATTAGTCAACAAAAACTTTATTCCTTGTTTTAGACATCGTCCGCTACTTTTAATTTAGGTTTAGCCTAGTTTTAGTCAGCCAAAATTTTACTTTGACCAAGATTTTGACAGAATATTTCAGTCGACAAACCTGTGTTATATTGCGTGGTGTCTCTCATGGAATTGATTTGTTAGATTATGCTCTTTAACCTGACCCTGTTCTTAATGCTAACCTTTATGCTAAACTACAACGCTTAATCATCAAAGTACAATCCATGGTAACCTCCTCGCTAAACCACGGCCCCTTGGACGAACTGCAGAGAATTTAGTGAGTCCATGGCAGAAATAGCCATAAAATGAAGCCTTAACAACAGCCAATAAATCCAGCACAAGCTTTATTTTAGGCCTCTATATATTTTTCTCACCGCTCAAATTGCCTTCCTTGAGTGAATGCTGATTTATAGTTCAGTTGCTACAGTCAAACCATTTTATTTTCAGAGCACAGCCGTATGATGGTGCTGTAAAAGTCGGCCTTGATACAAATTGTTTTGCTTCCAGGTATCTGACATTAGTTGAATCATTGCCTACATACGGGGTGCACTACTATGAAGTCAAGGTAGGTTTCACGAGGATGATTCATGTTAAATTACAGCTGCGCGACCTTTCACTGATTTGACTATAATTATATGTTGTCGATACGTGATAGGATAAACAAGGGATCCCGTGGTGGCTGGGAATCAGCTACAAAGGCATTGGCCAGTACGATCAGCAAGACAAGCTCAAACCACGAAAGGTAAGTTCTTCTTTTCACTGGAGGAGGGGTTGCATTTAAGTAGATTTTCAGCATCAATACTGGAAATATCTATTGCTACGTTATATTGTCTGAATAACAAAAAAGTATCAGAAATACACAAACAACAATTGCATTAATTGCATCACATTAAAATGGAGAACAAAACTTTAAAATGTTAAAGCTTACACAAGTTGGGGATAACTCATGGCCATACTGAAATACACATGTTATTGACTGGGCAGTAGGTATTGTATATGGTTTAATTTGTGCAACTTCTTACATTTTATTTTTCAAATTGTTATAAAATAAGTCAACAAAAAGATATGCTGTGGTATCTTGTCAAAAAAAATGGTCTTGCTGCTGAACTGAGCGGTGGGTTCACATGCTCCCTCTTAAATCCCCTTTAATCTGAAATTAGGTCCTGCTTCTAAGTCTACTATATTCACAATTTTTGCTGTTTGTCAACTTGTGGAGCAGATATCGCAGGGTGTATGCAGGGATTGCTGGGTTTGTGCCGATGATTCACCGGCTTTAGTGCGTGCATCATCTGTTTCGCTCAGACTGAGGTGAGGCTTCTGCCACCGCCGACGAGGCCAGACTTGATAAAACTGGAATACTCTTGGGTGCCGAGATCTCTGGAAATACTTTCTCAGAGTAGTTCAAAGAGGAAAAGCGTCTGCATTTATAACCCTGCCAGAACAATGGCCAACATACAGTGAATCTGTGTATTACATAAAATGACTTAGATTCAGAGTAAAAATGTTGATGATTATGTAACTCTGACTGGGGTATGTAGGGTTAAGAGAAGTTCACATTACATAGAAAAAAACATACCCAAAGCACTTACTGTAATAGGATGGGCTGGTATATATAGCAATTTCATAGCAATTACTCATTGAAAAAGGACACATCAGTCATTCTCCTTTCTAACAACCATTCTACATTGCCCAATGATAATATGGGCTATTTTTCAAATATTACATCTGTATTTTTCTTGATATGCTGCCAGGTATTTGTACACTATTACCACAATATTACTGTGCTTTAGAATGACACAAGTAATCTATATGTTAGCAAACACATCTAAACTAATCAAAACGACTAAACCCATGATTAATATTCTTTAATAGGCTTCTCTAAACTGAATTATTCCATTTAGCGGTGTATGTTGTGCTTTCAAATGAACGTGGAAGAGTGAGACGCACTGGCAATCGACACTTTGTCTCCATTGGCCCGGGACCAAAGTTGTGCAAGGTCCTGGCATTGCACCTTGTCGAGTTTTTGGAAAAGGGAACGGAGGCATTGATGCGGCGATGTCAAAAGAAGGCAGAGAGGCAGAAAGGGGCTGGGCTGTAGGTGGAGCCGTGTGTGTGTGTGTGTGTGTGCGTGTGTTATGAAAATACCTGAGACAAGTCACAAGTTGACAGGAGACGGAGCAAACTGTGTGTTGCGCCGAAGTTATAGGACGGATTTAATCGCTGAACAGGACTTTAAGCCATGATGTGCCGCACTGGTAAGACTGGACGCTACTTCTTGTGCCGATTCTAGGCCTTTTACAAAGCTACATTTAAAGGACACGCAGTTCAGTTTTTGCTCTTTTTACTGATTTTGACTAAAAGCAGATTGATTCACCTCTTATCACCACAGATTCCACACCCAGAAAGCGAACTCACTATGCGCGTTTGCACCTTCCTGCGTTGTTCGGAAACATAACATCTCTCTGCCAAACCTTTCTTGCATGTTCGTCACATTTTGTACAGACGCGCTCCTCTGGCTTTGTGACTCACGCCTTGCTCATACCTGGTTCGTCAGGGAGCACCTGTGGAAATGCAGTGAGCCGCAGGTCGACAGAGTTGTGTACAGAGGAAAGGAGTTGAATATAGCCATGTGCCATCCAGCTGTGTGCGTCCAGACATGGCATACCCCCAAAACAACAACTCCAGACACTAATAACAGTTCGCGATACGCTCAGGTATTTTTAATGACTATGGTCGAAAGAGACTCGTAAAAAACAACCCAGTGTAGTCGTGTGTGTACGTAACATGTCAGCTACTGTATTATGATTTGAAGTTGTGTGCAAAGTGGGGCTACACAACATGTCGTGGAACTTACTTACAGATATTGAACAACACAAAGAATATCGTGCAAAGTTGAGTGAAATTTTCCTTTCTTTTGTGTAGCCCTTTGAGCACTTTGGTGAAAGACATTTATTTATGTGGATATTAATCTGAAATTTTTCCATTGTGAGATCAATAAAACTATCTTATCTTATATGAATTGAGGTAATTAAGGCATTAGATTATTTCATAGGGCTTTCTCAGTGCTTTCTTTTGGATTATTACCATTGTATTTCAATAAGCCTTCTTTGCAATGTTGTCTCCTTTTGTTAATTGGGTCAATGGAACTAAAATGGGTTGCACTACTTTACAGCTCAGTAATAACATCGGATGGAAATAGCGCATATTTTGACCTGTAGTGTTTTAAAAATACTATTGCTGTTTGCCGGTCATTTACTGACACTATTTTCAGGCTGTAATTAATCGTTAAGCCTTTAAAGATTACTGTGATACAGTATGTGTGTCCAGTTTCCATGTGAGTATATTAATTACCATGACATTTGTTTGTGTTGTGGTTAGTGGTCTTGCCTTACAACAAGAAGAATTTAACTTTCCTGGTTAAATAAAAGTCAAATAAATAAATGGCCGAATGAGTAAATTTAAATATTGTAAAGTATATACTTCCAAATAATAATGTAATACTTCCAAAACATGACTTACATGGAGTGGGGAGACCGGGGAAAACACTTTTTGCTTGAAGGCTATACGTCATCTGATTCAGTTAAAACAAACAAATACAGTCATAGCCTCCTTTAACAATGGTCAAGAATGAAAAGGAGCAGAAAGAAGTAAAAACGGCCCCCTATTAACACAAATACATTAACTGTTCTATTTAATAAGCTGTAAAACAGGAATAAGATTTCTATAATCGCAAGACAAATACCATGAGAAGGTGTCAAACCAAAGAGTAGCTCTGTTACAACTCTCCCCACTAGCAGGGCGGGTTGTAACATCTGCTTAATCATGTGTCACAAACATTCTGTTTATAATGTCCAGCTAATTGTAGTAGCAAATTAGCATGAAAAAAGAGGGCAGATAATGGATTTAAATATTTTGTAAATCTTGTGACATTGTTAGCAAATTGAAATGCCTAAACCACAAATTTAAATAGGAGCCCAAAAATGACTTTCTTGTCTGAAATAAAACCTGCATGCATCTTGAAATTTGCTGTGCACGGTCAGAGAGGAAAGGACTACAGATTAATAGGATCATATGACGCTTATCTGGACTCTGATTGGTCAAAGTGGTGCTGTTACAACTCTCCCCATGTTACAATCATCCCTGGTCTCTCCGATGGACATTTAATTGCATGTGCTTCATTATAATGATTTTAACTAAGCTGAGTTTATTCTGACCATTACTTTGCAGTTGTACCAATGGAAGCAGCTTGAGAACCTGTATTTCCGGGAGAAGAAGTTTGCAGTAGAAGTAAACGATCCGCACAGGTATCTATACAGAGATTATTCCGTTTCTTCACTTCCTTGTTATGTTTTAGTCCACATAATGTGTCCTCTGTGCTACAGGAGAGCCGTTACTAAGCGAACCTTTGGACAGACAGGCCTCCTCATCCACACGTGGTACGCCAGCCACTCACTCATCAAAACCATCTGGGTAATGGCCATAAGTCAGCACCAGTTCTACCTGGACAGAAAGCAAACCAAAGTAAGATTTGTCTTTTTAATGTCTGTAAAAAAAAAATAATAGGTTGATGCTATTTATATATCATTTATATAACTATAATTTTGACTTAGGCCAAGCTAGGAACAACAAGAAGTTTAGAAGAAATTGCGATGGATCTGACAGAACAAGTAGGACCAAAAGTCACCAAACTTGGAGAGGCAGGGGTTAAAAATGACTTGATCACCGCCAGCAATGGAAGCCTGGTGTCCACAGGTGATTATAATATTGTATATACAGATGTGAAGTGAAGCAGTACATTTCACAGAGTACAGTATTTTTCTTTTTACAAATATGTTAGTCTGTGGGCTTAAATGGTTCCAATGTATTTTCTAAAAGAATCAGGAGACTCTGAGATGAGTGAAGAGCAGAAAAAGGAGAAGCTGTGTGAGCTGAGAAAGAAAGAGCAGGAGATCCAGGATATTCTCAACAAGAAGACTAAAGAGCTGAAAAGGATTTGTTTGCGAGAGGCGGTAAGAAATCAATCCTGCAGGTTTCATATGCATTATCCTGAACATTTATTATGGGAGAGCTTCCACACGGGTCGCTCTTGCTTTACTAAGTCAAACGCTTTGCTTTCAGGAGCTGACGGGCAAACTGCCAAAAGAGTATCCACTGAGTGCTGGAGAAAGACCCCCTCAGGTCCGACGGCGAATTGGCACAGCGTTCAAGTTAGATGACCTTTTCCCCTACAATGAGGTCTGTATACGCTCTATAAACTGCATATAAAACCTTTAGGGAGCAATTTACACTTTTTGTAACACATAAAATATGTATAAAGTAAGAGTCATTTGTAATATGTGCACAGGACCCTATACTCAGAAACCTGGAGAGCAGGTTTGCCCTGCAGCAGAAGATTGTGGAGGCAGCTAAGAAACTTGCAAATGAATCAGAGCTGTGTAAAACTGTGAAGAAGAAGAGGAGAAGGAACTGTCTGGATGCTATGCACAAATTGCAGCAGATCGAGGATGAGATGAACCAGTACAGAGTGAAGAAAGGCAAGAAGCCCACACAGCGCGCCTCTGTCATTATTGCAGGTGCTGTTCCATTTACCTGTGGCTCCATTAACATCACAAACATTATCACATTATACAGTAACTTTCTCTCGCTGTGCAGATGGACTGCCTCGCTCAGACTGTGGCTCTCTGTCAAGCCTCCCTCAGGACGACGGTTAGTCAGAAACACTCATGTGTTACATTGATCTTTGTTGTAATTGGTCTTATTTATAACCTGGTGTCAGCGTCTTTAAATCTGTGTTTGTGCGCAGAGGACTCAGATAGCACCTGCCAGAGGCCACGCTCATGCTCCATACAGAGCTCTCCACAGCTCAGCCCCATGAGGTCTCTGGGGGCAGACTATGAAGCCGACAGACAGGGGTCATCCAGGGACCACCAGCACAGCAAGAATCACAATAGGTATTGTGTCATTGGAGAGCTACTCTTCTCACCACATTGATTTTAATTTCATTTTGAGTGTTGACTTCATGTTTTGGCAGAGCCCACGTTATTTTGTCAGATCTTGTCTGTAGCCTTCACTCCTTTTCTGGTTTTTCCTGATTTTATTTACCCTGCTCCTTTTAATTTACCCTTTTAGATTAGCTCCTGACAGCACGGACGTACCTACCTACTATCCGAAACCAAGACAGGTGTCCTCTGCCAACAATAGCCCTTTTAAAAGCCTTCCCAGAGCTCCTAGAGATGCATGCAGCATGCCTCCCACCCCTCTTATGACCCGCAACGCCTACAGCAGCAGCCAGCTCAGGTGTGACCTTGCTCCCTTTATGTTGATTTCATTAATTTATTATTAATTGCAGTTATTTTTAACCGCCTAATACAGTTAGTAAACAAATGCATTTTATACTCTAATTTACTGATTAACCAACATTTGCACAAACCTATCTCAAAGTTGCAGCCATCATGTTTTCTCCGTTCTTCAGGTCTGAGGGGTCTCCACATTGCTTCAGGCATCGCAGTGGCAGTCTGGAATCCCAGCCCCATCTGAGAAAACACAAAGACTCAGAAAAACCCGTCTTTATCTTGTCACCAGCCCATCGCAGCAACAGCTCAGAGGCACTAGAGGATTGTTCATCCTATACGAGTCAGTCTAGTCTCGAATTATGTGGGGCAACAAACTCCCATTACCATACGCTGGACTCACGCAATTCCACCATGCACCGGCTGCACAGGAAGGTGGAGGTTTATGGAAACACTGGGAGCATGCCCAACTTGGTGCCACACAACAACAGCTGTAATTACACTTCTGAATCCCCTGCACATTATGCACCCAGTTCCTACTATGTGTCAGGCTATTCGGACATAGAGCCTTTTGCTAACGGTGCCTATGTGTATGAGAGTGATGTGGAAGGCCACTACAACGTGCACCCGTCCTATCAAGTGAATGGGTACAATGGACACGACAGATACAAACATTACAATGGCAGAGCAGACAGCCTGGCTCAAAACCCTTATGCCACGATGAGGCCTCCTCGGAGCAGGGAGGGGCCCAGGACTGAAGTGCTGGCTAAAAACATGCAGAAGGCCATAGTGGCAGAGCACCTGAAAGGCTGGTACCACCGCAACAGAGGGCCTAAAGATGGAGGCAAGGGGCTGCTGACCGCCTACGACTTTGACAGCGGATCACAGCTCAGCCTGGGCTACCAGACCATGCCAGCAGCCTTCAGCCACTCCAGCAGGACCACCTCTTTTTCATCAGGTGAGACACTCTCAGTAACACGGGTCATTTTCAATTAAGCTTGACATTTTAGCATGTTTAAGTATGATGCCATTACTGTTAAGCATAGCAACAACAATCTCCCCTAAATTCAATGTTTCAACCCACAACAAACGCCCTCATTTATGTATTTATGCTTTATATCTTTCCATGTTTGTAGTGTCCTCAGTTGAGAGCGTAGGTAACTGGCGTAACCAGCTGGCAGTGGGCCTAACAGACACTGATGTTCCCGACTCCCCCCTGTACCACCACGGAGCCCCTGTGTCCCCATACAACCGCAGCCCCTCTCACACCAGGTACAGACTCAACACTTAATCAGTTTGTCTGTTTGTAATGTAATAAAATGTATTATATTATATGTATTGTATTATATTATTATATAAACCAAATGTAAACAATAGCTCACCACTTCTAGACTATTCTCATATTAATAACGGTTTGTGCAGATTCTCCCCAGATTGCAAAGTGTCCAAGTCTGACACAGTGCCAAATAAATCTCAGTCAGTTGAAGCCACTAGTTCAGCTGAACCTTGTGACAACCAGTCTAACACTTAAGGGTGAGACCAATCAGAGCCAGATATCATTATTAGTTTTAATTTAATTTAATATTTTTTTATTTATCACTTTCAACCATCATCATCCTCCTCTCTCCTCATATTTGAGTTACAACTCACACATTCACTGTGTCGTCTTGGGTAATATCCGTAGTGTTTTTGTGGATTTCTTTAGAAATGTTTCAGGGTGTGTTCACACTTGGTCCACAGCTTGTTGATGGAGCCAGGGTCAGATGGTGCCGTCACCAGCTGCAAAAAACCAAGTGGACATTCACCAGGGTTTGCTTCGAGCAAACTAAACATGACAGGGGTGAACACACCCTTAGAAATGTTTTTTGTGCATGCAGTTACATTGAATGTGTTGTCATTAATTTATCATCCTACATGATAAATACAAGCAAAGATCACATGTTTGATACTTAAATGTGCAATTGAAATCAACTAATTACAAAAGAGTTCTCATCTATACAGGCATGTTTAGGATTTTCTTATTTTTTTTTGGGAGTGTAAAAATATGAGGAATATCATTTATTGAAAACAAAACAAAAACATAACTACTTTTTCCTCATTTTAATACTGGGTTTAAATTTGAGTGATTTTGTCTCCAACGTGTGACAACTAAATGTTCTGCCTGAACCATAGTGATGTAATTAGTTGATAAATTATCTCAACAGTTGTGCTATTACCAAGTTTAATGTGGACAACAAAGTAACAATGTGGAAAGAATTAACACATGTATGTCTTTGTCTATCTAGATATTACCCGGACCAAGGCTACATGGGCATATTTCACTGAAGAGGACCAAACCACCTGCACTTGTACACTACGAAAGCCATCGTTGGTAGCAGCACACCAAACGGATGACCATTTTAAAACAGTTTTGTACGGCTGTCGTTCCACACACGCAGCTTGTCCCGGTTTGAGGGCAGATCAACCGTTGACACTCTTGAATGACTTTTCCTGTGCCTTGGATTGGGTGGATTGTAGGCAGACGAGAATGTTGCACAACCAAACAGGATCCATAATGGACTCTATGGACAAACTCATGACATTCATTTATAAGTGTCTTTTAACAGGAAAAAAAAAACTGCTGCCTTACTTTAGAATGAAAGACCAATGGAATCCAAAAGGTCCGATAGAACAGACAGTGTGGTAACATTTCTTCTTTTCTCTACACTCAAATCAGCGTGTTTATAGAAGCATTTGTCTGGTGCCGCCGTATTGTGTTCTCCACTGCATGTTTAGAAATTGGATACATTTGATTTAAAAAAAAAAAGTCATTTTTTAAATATTTTACCAGACCACCACTGCCGTAATTTTAAAAACGAAAAAAGAAAGAAAATTGTTGTTTTCTCACAGTCAGTGTATAGCTTAATAATGTTAGGTGTCACAACATTTTCCACCAGGATGTGAATAAATTTACGTGTGTAAGTGATGGCGTAATTGTGTGATTTCGCAAAAAGAAGGTATGCTGGTTGCGTCACCTTCACCGCTCAGCTCGTCTTGTTGCAGTGATGCCACGCGCCCAGATGGGAGGCAGGAGCCCGTCAGTAGCTTGCATTCATGTCAAATCTCAAATACAGGGGTTGGAAGTCATTGTTTGCTGTTGACAAATGTGTTTAATAAGAACACAATACTATTTTGATTTTAAAAGGTGCATTGTGAAACTTTATGTGAAACCCCCCATGATGGTAGTTTGTATTCGACCTTTTAGTGACCCAGTGGCTGTATGGGTGGTTAGATGGTGATGGTTTTACTTTCCATCACATGCAGGCTTCTGTTACGCTCAAGCATCAATTGTTATGGTGTTTTTGGTAGGTTTTCTCTGCTGATACAACCATCTTCATGGATAGAACGTACAGTGGGTATAAAAAGTCTACACACCCCGGATGAAAATGTATATTATTTTGAATAAAGAAGCCAGGGCAAGCTCAAATGAACTTCAAAAGGCATGAAGTTACAGATGAGGCATTCCCTTGTATGTAAAAAAAATATATATATCCGATACCATGTAGCCCGAACTTTGGCCAGTTTCACAGCTGGTAAACACTTTTGTAGCTGCTGACAGTGTGTCAATTCTAGTTTGAGGGATTTTTGCCCATTTTTCATAACAAAAATTTTCCAGAACTCAGAGGTTTCTGTCCTGTCTTGAACACGCTGTTCTTTGAAGGTTTATCCACAGATGTTCAGTGATATTTATGTGAGGAGACTGTGTAGGTCACGGGAAACCCTTCAGACAGCACCTCTAGAGGTCGTCCATTGTGGATTTTGAGGTTCAGGATTATTATCCATTTGGAGAAGGCCTCCACTTTTTCACAGATGGTGTTACGTTTTCACCCAGAATTTGTTGGAACTGAATTTAATTCATTCTTTCTCTAAGCGTGACATGTTCCCTGAGCCACTGGCCCAAAGCATGATGGATCCAGCCCCATACACAATAGTTAGAGATAAAACTGATCTGCAGCAACAGTATAGGATCTTTATACACAGACTCATGGTGTATTAAAACTTATATTTTAACATATTGTTTTCCACAACATGTTCATTCCTATTCTTAATATGTTATTGAATGGTAGTTAAAGGTTTGTTTGATTTTTACAGAGAGAAAATACATTTTATAATAGATTTCAACAATATCAACTCTTCAAAACCACCATGTAAAAGTTATTTCCAAATGTGTGTATCAGTGGCAAGGGTCATACCCCGCTTTATCTTTACAACAACATCAGCATAACAATAATAGTAATTTTACCTGCACCCATCAACACTACAGAGCTTTAAAGATGCTGTGATGTCACCTGAAACCCAGCAATTCCCAGAAGAAACACAGGAAAAGTGGGAGGAGCTCTGTTTGTGCTGTCTAGTCTGTGCACCCCCCCTCTCTCCCTCTCTGTCTCCCTTCCAATGCACCTGCTCCTGCCAGTCACCGCTTTTCTTTGCCTGAAGCAACTGTCATCCCTAACGATTCTGACGACCGGGCCAGCTGGGAGCAATGTGCTGAAAAAAGAATGCTAGCATGTATTTCCCCCCGAGAGCTTGTGCCTTAAATATCTTCCATGCAATTCACCGTTGTTAATTATAGCCTCCACATGAGAAAGAGGCAGCCCCTGCTCAGTTGAAGCAGCCAGTCTGTTCCTTGCCCAACCGCAATTCAGATCTGTGCATTCAGGAGTGTGTTGTTCAAGCCCAAAAAATGTCTGAGATTGAAGATATTGAGGATTTGAATGAAGAGGACATTGACGAGGATGAGCTCCTTGCCATGTTGTCACCAGAGGAGCTTAAGGAGCTTCAGAGTGAGATGGACATTATGATAGCGCCCGATGAGAATGTTCCAGTCGGGCAAAGGCAAAAAGACCAGACAGAGAAGACACCAACAGGGACATTCGACCACCGATCGCTTGTTGATTACCTTTACTGGGAGAAGGAATCAAAACGCATGGTTGAGGAGGAGAGAGTACCTGCCACTTTGCTGCCAAGTCAGGTAAAACATGAATGGATTCACAGAAATGAATTTTGAATTCACAGAAATTAATTTTGTTATGTATTTGTCTGTACTGAAGGTGTCTGTCCTGTTAGGGAACCAAAACTTAGAAAATGAAATAAAGTTGGTAGCACTTCACATTACAGCAGGGGTCTTCATCATGGGAGTCATGACCATAGGGGGCTCTCAGAAGTATAGTAGAGGTCCCAAAATCATGTTTTTTTGGATTAACATGTCTTACAGTAGAGAATCGCATATCCTGCAGAAAAAGAAACATTATTTGATACATAAATAGGGAGGGAGGGAGTCCCCAGATTATCTCACAAGCAATTTGGGGGTGTCAGCTTGAAAAATGTTGAAGGAGGAAAGAGAATCATGGTATTTAGATGTAATAAACATGGTAATTTGGGGCGACAGTGGCACAGGTGGTAGAGCGGGTCGTCTCATAATCAAAAGGTTGGGGGTTCAAATTCTGACTCCCTCAGGTGCACTCTGTCGTTGTGTCCTTGGGCACCCATCTTGCCTCCAGCATCTCCATACATTGGTGTATGAATAAGAGTGTGAATGGGACAGTGGTTCCTGGCTGTAAAGTGCTTTGAGTGCCTAATGTAGGTGGAAAAGCGCTGTATAAGTTTAGACCATTTACCATTTTACCAACTTCATGGAAAGATAACACACATCTATTTTGATCTCTAATCAAGTATAATGGCAGTCAATTAGCAGGAATTCTTCAAAATAATATGAAAAGAGGACTGAAAAATGCATTCCCCCTTATGTTATTGTGCTATTTCCAACCTATAGCAATGTTATTACTGCGCTGTGTGAAAAACCTAGGCAGTTTTATGTTAGTTTTGATAAATGTCGAATGTTATTTTAACCATCCAATTGTATGCTTTGCTGTACTTCTGTTTGTTGACAGAAAATTTTAAGGGAGGAAGCTGAGAAGAAAGAAGAAACAGAAGAAAAAGAAAATGATGTGGAATATGTGTATGAAGTTATAGAGGAGGTGATAACAGAAGATGGTGCAGATGGTGATGCCACAGAGGAAATTATTGAGGAGATTATTGAGGAAATTGTGGAGGAAGAAGTAGTTGATGAAAAAGTTCACAATGGTGATGTGGCAGAGGAAACAACTATATCTACAGATACAACGAAAGAAGTGGAGGAGGCAGACAGTGAAGAAATTCACGAAAATAATGTGGATGACAAACAAGACGTTGAAGAAACTATTATTAAAGCTGAGATTTCCAATTCAGAAAACAGTACAGAAATAAAGCAGGAAGGTGTTAAAGGAGCTGACCCGCCGCCTCCGGTTGAGGAGGTGACAGAACCAACAGAAAACATGCCCCCAAAAGAAGAAAAGAAAATCAAAAAATTGAATATCCCACAGCTGGCACTCGGAAATATAAAGATGACTTCAAGACCTTCAGGAAACGAGACTAACTTGGAGTCTACCCTCGACAAAGTCCGCAACAACAACCCATCCGTGACCGAGGTGAACCTGAACAACATTGAAAACATTCCCAAAGAGATGCTTCTAGACTACGTCAACGCCCTGAAGAAGAACAAGCATGTCAAGACGTTTAGTATAGCCAACACCGGAGTGGATGAAAACACTGCGTTCAGCATTGCAAACATGTTGAGAGAGAACCGCAGCATCACCACTTTGAACATTGAGTCCAATTTCGTTACAGGGAAAGGGATTGTGGCCATAATCCGTTGCCTTCAATTCAACGAGACGCTGACAGAGTTGCGTTTCCACAATCAAAGGCACATGCTGGGCCATCACTCCGAAATGGAGATCTCACGACTGCTGAAGGCCAACAACACGCTGCTCAAGATGGGCTACCACTTTGAACAGGCCGGGCCCAGAATGGTGGTGACAAATATCTTGACGAGGAATCTGGACAGGCAGAGGCAGCTGAGAAAGGAGGAGCAGAAGCAACAGCAGCTGAAAGAGCAGAAGCAGATGCTACAGATGTATGAAAACAGTCTTAACCTTCCGCCTGGGCTACTACAAATGCTGGGGTACCCTATAGAGGTGTTGCAAGAACATGGCGTAGTTCCACCATTGGAGGATATTGCAGAGTCAAGAACACAGCCTGAAAAAGAGCACACAGAACCTCAAATGCAGCTTAGGCACAAAGGCATTCCCAAAACAGCCAAAGAACCAGCACACAACAACCCGTTAAAGGGAGTCCAGCTCAAGAGGACGCCCAAGAAACGAGACCCATTTTTGGATCTGGACCCGAGAGAGAGGGCAGATCCTAAGGCAGGTTTTCAGCTCAAGAAGACCCCAAGAGGGAAGGATGCAGGGAGCGGAGGGGGGGCGATAGACGAAAAGCCAAACCTCAGTGCCGTTATAAAGACCTTGAAACCGGTCTCGCGCAGAAGAATGGCCCCAAAAGTGGACCTCACGCCGAGAGATGAGCTTCTGACCCAGATCAAGCAGAGCAACGTGGCGTACCTCAAAGCTGTATGTATAAAATTGTTAAAGAAAATAAAAAGGTGCATGCAACAGTGATCAAATTTGTGACGTAACTGTCTTTGCTTGTTCTTGCAGGTGCCACTCCCTAAAGCGCTGGAATCAAGTGAAACGAGTCTCATTTAGCGCTGGATTACTTTTGTTTATTCTTCATGTAGTCACTTCTGATTGTGCCAAACCCATCGAACAGTACTATGCGCCCACACCCAAAGTTGTTCAGCTAGGTCACTCATCATCCCACAGAGAAGGTTTATCAATTTGCTTTGCTTGATTGAAATGCTGGTTCATTCAACTACACAAGATAAGCTATTATAAACTAAATGTGTGTAACTTAATAAACTTGAAAGTCACACAAATGTTTGACTCTTTAATAATGTACAAGAGCAAAATATAAATCAGACCAGTTTTATTGTCATGGTAGAAGTCATGTGTGTGTAGAATGTGTCCAGTTTTGAATGAAAAAGTACACATTAATAAATATAATTGTGAACACAACAAACAAACTGCACATAATGTGACAAAATGCAACAGCTGTCAAATGGTTGTTAGGGCAGCAGTCTATAATAAAGCGTTTAGATTTGTTTAAGAGTTATCTAAAACAAGACTGAGATTGAAATTATGAATTCTTATGCAATCAGTTGATATATACATACAGGTCTACATGCATTACTTTTCAATAGGGAACAGCACAAATATGTAACATACCTTAAAGCTGCACTTGCCATTCATTTTCTTATTGCATAGCTGTGGTCAGAAAGGGCTACACTCGGACCAGCCTGGACAGTGTGGACACTTGGTAGAAGAAATGCTAATAGTAAATTTGAATTGTAGCAGGTTTATGCAAAAATAAATGAATGTGAGGTAGCAAAATGAATAGTCCTGATTCAAAAATGGGTGTTTGGTGTCAAAACTACAGATTTTGTGGCTTGTTAAAAATGTCAGTCACTGCATTGCTTCAATGGGATGAATGATTTGTGACATTGAAGCTCTGCTCATTTCCTTTTACATTTAGTCCCAGAGGACGATTGTGCAAATTTATAACAAGGTAAACTTAGGTTTTAGCTTGAGGTGAGCAAACACAACATACAAAAGCACAAATAATGTAACTATATGGAAAAGAAACATAAACATCAAAACATAATATGCATCTATCTTTTTGGCAAAACACTTCTATATTACCCTAAATTATAAGCACTAAATCACTTCTTGATATAAGTCAGTCACCTTTATGTACACATAAATGTACACATCCTTTTGTCATACACACACACACGCACATGCGTGTGCACGAACACACACATACTACTACAATACTCTGATAAGCTGGTAACCATGATTTAACAGGTCAAGGGAAACACAACATTATGTTAAAGTATTTCCATGTTTGACTTGACACCTCCCTTTGCCTTATTCCTTGAGTTTGCCCTCGATGAGGTCCTGGATCTTGTTCATCCTCTCCTCCTGCTGGTCCAGGAGGTCCATGATGACACCCATTGGAGTCTTCTTCATCCCCACACCCGCCATCTTGTTCTCCAGTCGGTTCTTCATGTTGCGCAGTCTTAGCGATGCATGGATCAGAATTACTACAGTGACAAAAAAACAAACAAAAAACGAAGCAAATTTTATTGCAAGCCGCAGAAATGAAAGGGGTAACCAATGCTATATCTCTTAATCCATCCCATTTTATTCCCATGCCAAGCGCATAGTGTGAGGATGACATCAAGCAGTAAAAGTAGTTCTGGGTAGATCAACAAGCCATAGCAACGCATCAACACAGTGCCCTTGGGAATCAATGAACCCGCATGTGTGGCTCCGACCTGAGCAGAGCAACTGTCTGAGCTTCTCTTTATAGACTGTGTTACTCAATGACATTTTGTTTTTAATTGTGCATAATTAATAAAAGGAACTTAATTGTAGCTAATGATTTTTGTCATTTTCTTTTTAACTAAAAAAATATTATAATAACTGCCCTCTGTAATTATAATATAACTGTGACATGTTTATGCCTTACGTCACTTACACAGCAAGGGGAATGTGAGTCCAAAGATGAAGACCAAGACGCCGCCGAACAGAGAGAGCACAAAGTAACTGGTGACCATGACTGCCAGCACAAACACTGTGGGATTCTTCCTTTTGAAGTTCTTGATAATGGCCTTGTTCTCTCCAGCCCAAACGGAACCAGCGAAGATCAGAATCACCACCGCGCCACCAAAAAACATGCCCAATGGGTTCAGGAAGCTGGAAAAAGCATCAATACCAATAATATGTTAACACCTTATTAAGTCAAACTACTTGGTAATGGGACACACTAAGTAACAGTTTAAAAACTGTAATAAATGTCCATTATGATTGCAGGCTATTGTGAAACAGCATCACCTACTGGCTGGCAAAAATGCCAACATCCTGGAAAATTTGTGCAGAGGCTCCAGGGCAGGCCATTATTCTGACATCAATAAACATAATACAGCGGCTAATTTTAGAGGCCTTTCTAAACTACCACTGGCGTGTTTGGAGCCTATGGTAATTAAGAATGAAGGTTTTAGAAGAAGCAATTTCATGAATATGTGTTGTATGATTGTTACGATGGTCAACAATTATACATAAAATGCCTAATTGTAGAAAGATAATTTTGTATTAATGAAATGTATTATAACATATCTAGTCTAGTAGTACACTACATATTGGATGTTTATAGCAAGCCAATACAGCTAGAATTGTTATAATGTGATTTTCACATGAGCTACAGGAATAGCAGGTTGTGTGCTCTTATGGGTGCGGACCCGAAAGTATGCAGCCGATGGTTAAACACAACGCCAGCGATGCTCTGCTCAACTTACCCCACGATGAGGAAAACCACCATGGCCACAGCGAAATAATTGGTCTGGTAGTACATTAAATTACTGATAACGCGGTTGTTCCATTTCGTTAAATCTGAAAACTCTGGTTTGCCAAAGCGGTCGGCTCCAGGGAAAAAGTCATCCCACGGTCTGAGAGGCGCAAGCTCCATCCCTGCCATGACTTCAGCATGTACATACAAATACTACGGGGGCACGCTCAGTGACTGCAGCTGCGAAATATTTTGACAGATCAGCTGACAAGCTAAGCTAACACAACAAGGATGCTATGTTAACGCGAGACTTGGTGCGACAAGAAGAGACGAGAAAAGGGATTACGTTTTTTTGCGCATTTGAGCGCTACATTTCTAATCTAAAAACAAAAAAGATAATGAACAATGCATGACACAAATAATAATAATTTTACGGAATTAAAATGTTCTAATTAAAAAAAAAAATAAAGAAAAAATGCGATTACATTTTGCATTTATTATGTTCTAAAATTGCATCCTGATAAATAATAAAAATAAAAATGAATAGTTAAAATGAATAAAGTCATAAATAAATAATACAGTTTTTGTGCTGAACGCTAACGAATGACACCACACCCGGAAACACAGCAGCCTATCGAGGACATGGGACCGTGAAAGTATGGCGGATGCCGAGGAGCCGTAAGTGATTTTATAAGAAAAATGTTATTTACTGGCACTTATCCCCATCTCTTTGTGCCAGAAACGAAGCACGCTTATGTTTCCCCTACTTGTCACTTGCAGGGAGAAGAAAAGACGGAGAATAGAGGACCTGACTGAGAAGTTAGTGCTGAATGCTAAATAAAGGTCTCTGACTGGCAGCAGGTTCGCGTTGCGACTGCTGCTGGGCCAGGAGACGTAAACGATGAACCATTCATTTAGCGAAATCCGATCTCATTAGCCCAGTTTTCTGTGTCTAGAACACAGGCTAATACACTTGCTTCATTGTTTACTAAACCCTTCGTCTATTTCTATTAACTGATCTATTCGGCTTGGCTAGCTTGCTATAAATAGTGCTTTACAGATTAGGTATCTGCAGACATCAAATTTAGAGCCGACTTGGTCCTGGTTTAGCCTAGATTTATGGTATAGTTTGGACCTATAATCGAGACCTAGTTTATTTTTATTGTTTACCTGGTATACCACTCCTTTCGTTCTTGTTTAGAAATACTTTAAATATGATTCAAGTGCATTTCTCTGGTGTTGTCCATTAAGTAAACAGAAATCAGTAATGTACCTCTGAGAGCTCTATGGTTCTTACAGCTATGTAAGCCCATTGTAATAGAATACATTAGGGCTAAACTATTTTGGGTAAAAACAATAACTAATTGCAATTTTTCAGAAGTATGATTCTGATTAGATATTTAATCAAGATTCTTTTCAACCAGTGCAGGTTTTAAATATGTCCTGGAACATTTGAGAGAAGACTGAATTATTAACTGCTACACTAATACAAGAATCGCATGCTTCTCAAGATATGTTTGTAGAGGTTCAAACTAGGATCGAACAGGGTAAGATCCCCTTGAAACAAGATATTAAATTATTTGCAAAGACATGATAGAACTTAGCCAGCCTCCTTTTTGATTCATTAAATACAACCACTCATTTTGCAATTTTTATTTGATTGTGGTTAATCTTGAATGTGCATTTTCATGCAGTGCATGGCATGCATAGCCTACGTGCTGGACAGCATTTAGAGAGGTGTGGTCCAGTGTATTTAAATTACACGTTCAGTGTGTCCTACCCTGATGTCCCTCCAGAATGGCTGTAGATGGTGGACACAGGGACATTTCTTGCGACTGGGACGGGCGGTGGAATCATGTTAAGAAGTTTTTGGAGAGGCCTGGCCCATTCACCCATCCCGACTTCGAGCCAAGCACTGAGGTAAATAAATCTATTACCAAGATTTTGCACTGTAACATTATTAAGCATCACAAGTAGCTACAGAAATGATATAGTAATGTTTCTACTTTGTTCTGTTCTTCAGTCTCTACAGTTTTTATTAGAGACATGCAAGATCTTGGTCATTGGCGCAGGAGGGCTTGGATGTGAACTTCTAAAGAACCTGGTAGGATTATTGGATTACAGTATATTTTTTAAAATAAGAAATTGTATCTTGAATTCTGAATACTGTCTTTAGGCACTGTCAGGGTTCCGTCTTATACATGTTGTTGACATGGATACGATCGATGTGTCCAACCTTAACAGGCAGTTTCTTTTTAGGTAAAAGCATTTCCATTTGAGCCATTATTGGCATTAGTAGTAGACCCTGTATTGCAAACTTCATAACTAACAATGACACATTTTGACAGGCCTAAAGACGTTGGACGACCAAAGGCAGACGTTGCTGCTGAGTTTATCAACAATCGTGTTCCAGGATGTGAAGTTGTACCGTATCTTTTTAGACAATGTTGTGCAGCATGACATATTTATGAAAGGTTTATTTGCTTTTTGCCAATTATTATTATATTAAGTGTATGCCTTTATCAGCTTTAACTATTTCTCCAGTCATTTCAAAAAGATTCAGGATTATGATGAGTCATTTTACAGACGTAAGTTTTTAAAAAGCTGTTGTATCTTTTCTTCTGCTTGCAGGCAAATTAATTGGAAAGGGCTAAAGATTGTTTTCTTACTTTATAGAGTTCCATATTATTGTTTGTGGGCTGGACTCCGTTATTGCAAGGCGCTGGATGAATGGCATGCTGGTATGACTCAGCAGCTTAAACTATTTGTGTATAAATGCAGTGTTTCCCATTTCTGTGGACTGTGAGGACTCTCAAGAGTCTTAAAAACAAGCTACACTATATACCATTATACATTTGTTTTTTGTCCCTGTGCTACCATGGTCTCATCAGAAATGATTGGGAAACACTAAATGTATCATATATTGCCAAAGTAACATGATACTGTTCTTTGTAAAGATATCCCTCTTGAGCTATGAGGACGGAGTTCTAGATCCCAGCTCTATTATCCCTCTCATTGATGGAGGCACTGAGGGCTTTAAAGGAAATGCCAGAGTCATTCTGCCGGGCATGACTGCATGCATCGACTGCACACTAGAGCTGTATCCACCTCAGGTACTGCAAAATATTGGAGTTGAATTTTGTGTAGTGCACGTGAACATCTTGCATCCTAATACAATGACTATATAAATTAAAATGCAGACCATAAAGATATGTATTTTTATACCTCAGATCAATTTCCCCATGTGTACAATTGCCTCAATGCCAAGGTTACCAGAGCACTGTATTGAATATGCCAGGATCCTACAGTGGCCTAAAGAAAAGCCTTTTGGTGGTAAGAAGACAAATCATTTATTACAATTTACTACAATTTAGTACAATTTACTTGATTTTGAACTTGAATAGAAACCAGCTTAGACGGAGACAATCCAGAGCATATTCAGTGGGTGTTTGCAAAAGCCCAGGATAGAGCTGCAGAGTTTAACATCACAGGAGTGACTTACAGACTTACCCAAGGTGAGCAGACTCTAAAATCCGTTATTGTTATGTATTATTCAAGCCTTGTACTTCTCTTGTTTTTATAGAAGTGTCTTAGAATAATTGATTTTGTCCTACAGGCGTTGTAAAGAGGATCATTCCTGCTGTGGCCTCAACTAATGCTGTTATTGCAGGTAAGATTTTTTTTAAACCTACAATCTTTAACCTCTTAATTCCATTTGTAATTTTTACTTTGTTTTTTTCTTTTAAAGCTGCCTGTGCCACAGAAGTTTTTAAAATCGCGACAAGGTTTGTTCGACACGTATGACTTAAATATACCTTTTTTAATTGCATGGTGGGCATGTAATTGATACTTTCTTCTTCTCCCACAGTGCTTATATTCCTTTAAATAATTACATGGTCTTTAATGACGTGGATGGGCTTTACACTTACACCTTTGAAGCAGAGCGAAAAGTGTGTAGCTTCAACAGAATTTATTATAAGCTTATTTTTAATGGCAATATCATCCTGACCATCTCATATTTTCTCATTTAAGGACAATTGTTCAGCTTGTAGCCAGGTGCCTCAGGATCTCCAATTTCCTCCATCTGCTAAATTACAGGAGGTGTTGGAGTATTTAACAGAGAATGCCTCATTGTAAGTGCTCTAACCAAAATCTATCCCAATTTTGCTTTCAATTGAATTATAATTATTATAATTGATGTGCTTTTATAGGCAAATGAAATCCCCTGCTATTACAACAACTCTGGAAGGAAAGAACAAGACACTATATTTGCAGGTAATTCACATTTACTGTATGTTCACATTTTTATTCAATTAATATGTCTTCAAACGGGTGATGTACAAAACACCACAACATTATTTTCTTTGAAGTCGTGTGCATTTAGTATCAATATTGTACAGGAGCAAAGAAAAACTCACTTCAGCTGAAATACAGGACTCTGACAAAATTGATGTTTGTTTCAAGATGCACAATATGTAAATTCTGATCAGGGACAGTTGGCTAATTTCTCTCATTGAAATGCGTAAAAAACAAACAATAAATGGCTTCATGCAACCACTATAATGGTTTTTGTGTTATCATTCATATTCTCTGAAATGCCCTGAGGTGTACAACTGTACAAATTAAGATAACATCATTTGTTTGCGAGGTACCACTTAAATTCCTCCATAGACTTATGCCGAGTAACACAACCATAGTCCAAGATGTTAAGAATGCGAATATGTTGCCAGAACAAGACACAACCACCACTTTGATTTTTTTTTTTTAGCTCATCACAGACTGGAATAACGTCTGTGATGAACTAAATAAAAAAATATTAACTAAATTTAAAAAAAGCCACTCACATGACTATCCACCGCTGGCCTCCATATTTGCACGTCTCTCTGTCCCCTGCCTCACAAAAGGTCATATCCTATCTATCAAAGAACCTGTGGTGGCTTTAACATTGCCAAAGTGGAGTAGCTGACATGTGCGTATAAGCTCATGTTTAGATTTTCATGGTCGTATCACCCAGCGTTATTTCTTCAGTTCCCAATAACCAATAACCAAATGCTAAACAATACTGCACTTTTTAGACCGTTAAATCTATCGAGGAGCGCACCAGGCCGAACTTGTGCAAGACTTTAAAAGGCAAGTTTCTCTCCGGTTTATAACCTATGTTAGATATGTTTTAATATTAAGCCTTAATCATATTTTTCTTTCTTACAGAGCTTGGACTGTCTGATGGGCAGGAGCTGGCCGTGGCTGATGTTACTACTCCCCAGACGGTTTTATTCAAACTCAACTTTATCGCGTGATAACTTTATTGTTTATCCATAAAGCACTGACGTTTCAAAGCAACTTTACCATGTCTTTTGAGTAGTCTATTTAAAGCAATGATGTAAATAAGGCATTAAAGCTCTTGTGTTGTCTCATAAAGGACAGTAATCACCTGTTTTTCTATTAGTATAAACTATTTGTATTTGTGTATTTTTAGTAGATATTTTCTGTCATTTGCATAAGTATGCTGTGCTCTGTTGTAATAAAGCTCGTATTATGGACACTTGCTTTATAGACACATTTCTGAAATATTCTGCAAAAGTAGAGGTCATAATTGCCTTTGTATGGCCACAATTCAAAGTATGACTGGATACAATGTATTGGAATAAAACTGCTTGCTTACACCCAGCAACTCTTTTGTTTTGTTTTGCCAAACTTCGAAGTTGAATGAAGTTAGATATGGTGAGAAGCAAATAGAGCAATAAAACACAGCAGTAGCATGTAACAATGATGTAAATATCTTAACATAAATACACACTTAATGTCTTTCCGGTATACCCAGTTTAGGTATAATTATGTCCAGTTCAGATCTTGCAAATCGGTTTAATTCTGGTTTGACCTCATGTTGGCCTCATTGCACTTGTTTTTAGGTAAAATATTTTAGCTTGTGGGGGTTGGGAGGGTGAAGGGGTGTGATTCTGTGTATATGGGTGAATACTTGTGGGATTCGGGGGTTAAGTGGGTGAAGGGGATTGTTTCTAAGTTGTAAGGTGCTTTGTGTTACATTCTGGAAAACACTTTATAAGTAAAAAAAAAAAAAAAAAGATTGACTGATTGATTGATCCTACCCAGCATGGTTAGTTTCTTGGTAATAATGTAAAATAAAAGCTACAACAAAATGGACTGTATGTACTGTATGTCCATCATAATCCTAGTTATAGTAAATAATAATAATAATATCCATTTCAATCTGATTGCGAGCTGATTTTGCGCATGTAGAATACGCACAGACCTTGATGCTTTTTGACTTGTCTTTAGTGACAGGATGTGAATGCGCTCCTAAGCTTCTTACGCACTAATGAAAGTGAGCGCACATTGTCCGAGAGGCAGATGGTTTGTGTCTTGATTAAGTTTTAATTTTCCTGCCTGGTCAAAGCTGACAGCCCTCAGACTGTCAGTCTCAGCAGCGCATGCGGAACATCTCCTGCGAGGAGCCTCCGAGGGAACAGACCTGTGCTGAAAGTTTTGTAGGTTAATTGACTGTCAACTCAAGTGTCAGGTTGTTTAAAGGAGTAGCTTTTAAACATATGTACTACAGTTGTCTTTAGGCCACTTCTCTTCCACTTTTGCTCTGTAAAAATGAATATTTGGAGCATGACGTCCAAGGGCAACTTTATGCAACAACAGAAAAACTAACACCGGAGACTGATGATCGGATGAATTCTCGTAACAAGGTGAGTTCACAAACTAAACCTCAATCTTTCACTAGTATAATGGCAATAATCCAATTTTGTTACGTTCTTGGTTGTATTTTACGGTTACTCTGATGGCTGTCTCTGCTGCTGCAGGCTGTTTGTGTGAAATTATCCACACTGGTGTCATATGGCGATAGTAGATTTGGTAAGGGATAACATTTTAAAATGTGCATTGACCTCGCCTCCTCATATGGCCGTATTCTTTGTTAGTTTCACAATGAGGCTATGATTAAAATCAGTGTATACTCTGTGGGATGTGCAGCCTTCCTCATCAAAAGAGCCGTTTTATAATGAAACGCATAAACAACAAAGCATAGATCATTTATTGATATCATGTAGTTCATATGATGACACATAAATTATTGAAATAATTCAGTTCAAAATAGTAAAATAATAGAAATACGTCTTTCCCAAATAACGTCAAAGGTTGTATTTTTTGTGACTTATTTTAGATGTAGGTTTAGCAACTGAACTTATCACTCATACTTGATGGATTAGGTTTGTTTTTCTGTTTGTGTGTTTATTTTTTCACCAAAACTCTAAAGAGTCCCACCTGTGACTGCTGCTGTGCTTTTTGAGGTGGTTGTGCCAGACTAAGCATCATTGTGTGTCTCTGCAGGTGACTACAATCGAACATGATGTGGCCATTGCACTGTGTCCTCCTGCTCTGCATGGTTACTCTGTGCATCCACATAGCGGACTCTGGCAACCAAAGCTCCAGGAGAGAGACAGGTAACAGCCCCAGACCACAGGCCCCTGGGGCCTCATTAGAGCTGCTGGTCACAGTCTAAAACATACTCTTTCTTCAGTGGCTCAGAGTAAAAAGACATTGTTTTTATAACCATGTTTTTTAACATTTGTTTGCATACAGTATTTGCAATCTTTGCCAACTGACTTGAGTAAACTACTCATAAAACTTCACCTCACATCTTGATTCATGCAGTGAATGTTTGGACTGTGGTTTGATTTTGAGCCACAGTCAAATAGTAAATGTTTGACCCTGCAGCTCTGTGACGACATGCACATGCAGAGGACTGTACTGTCCTCTATTCAACACTGGCACTGCACAATGATGTGTTTGAAACCATTATAATTACTGAGAGTATGATGCACATTATGTCTGCAGACCCACAATCCTCATCATTACTATCTGACATCTGGAGCCAAAATGATTTTCTGTAGCTGTTGTGAGGTTCCAGACCCTTTTCATCCACTTGGTGGTGCTATAGTGTTACAGATTATTACATCAGAGTACAAAGACCTTTTAGTTATTGTCATATGCAGTGTACTGCATGCATAATGATCAGCACTATTTGAATAATAAAGCTTTTGATATCAAGCAATGGAGCTATATGGAATATTAATCTTTAAAGAACATTACAGCTTTGAAACTTGATGTAAAAAAAAACCAACAAAACATTTTGTTACTTCTCATTCCTTTTTGCAGGCTCATCACAGGAGAGGACAGGGACTTGTGAAGTGGTTGCAGCTCATCGCTGCTGCAACAAGAACAAGATTGAAGAACGCTCTCAAACAGTCAAGTGTTCGTGCTTTGCAGGACAGGTGGCTGGAACAACAAGGGCCCTGCCCTCTTGTGTGGAAGGTAATGTCAGGGGCATGCCCTCTGAAAGCCCTCACGCTGTAGGAGTGGATCATCTTAAACTTGTCACAGTGGAGCAGTGGTGGGTGGAGTTGTACATGTGATGGAGATTAGGGTTTTCAGCTCTGTCGAAGAGCTCTTTTGTCAGAAGTGACCTTGTCCTGTTGTGTGTTGTTCACAGCGTCCATTGTCCGTCAGAAGTGGTGGTGTAAAATGGAGCCATGTCTGGAGGGGGAGGAGTGCAGAGTCCTGCCAGACCTTACAGGCTGGTCCTGCATCTCCGGCAACAAAGTCAAAACCACAAAGGTGAGCTTGGGCTGGTTTCAGTCTGATGTTTGGATTGTACTCTAATAAACTGCAGTTCTTAAAGCACATACAGTGTGCTCCTATACAGCCTGTGCAACTATACACATATGTATAGTGACTTTAGTATTATACTGCTAATAATGAGCACCAAACCTGGATTCTTCTTATAGAGCATATTTTAGTTGGCTCTTCTTTAATTCAGGGAGATTTCACAGTAAGCCTCAGTCTGTCCTGTCCTCTCTGTGGCCATCTCTCCCTCTGGCCTGCTCTGGGCTCAGAGATACTTATTCTGTAATCTGCCAGATGATATGCATACTTACAAAAAATACAACTTATATTTAACACAATGCCCCGTCTCATTATTTCTGACATCTAAGGAGGATAGCTAAATGTGTGGTTCCTCAGGGACATGTTTTTACAAAGTTCAACTTTCAATTTGCATATTTTGATCAAACGCAAACCAGAATAGTGCCGTAATGCATGAGGATTAGCCGTGGAATATGATGTTAATTGTATGTTTTGAGAAGAGCTCTGTGCGTTGACCGTGGACTATTTTCTGTTGTCTTTAGGTGGCCCGATAGCAAGACAGAGGAAGCGTTTTAACAGTACAAGTCTGTTGAAGCAGTCCCCTCCGTTTACATGAGACCCAGAAGACAGTGAACGCCTCGCCAGATAGGGCCAAAACAATATAGATTTAATTAGATATCTCCTGGCTGAGCTTTAAACCACAGGAACTTGTTATTTTAATTTCCTTCAGCTCAAGCACACTTTCAGTCCGGATTAATCCCATGGAGTGGACAATCTATTACCGGCTCAGCTGAGATAAAATGACGTGGCTCCTTTTTTTAGAACATCAGGGGGAAAAATCTTTTGCAGAAGTCACTTTTGGGCGCTTGATATTCTGGGCACAATGTGATGCACTCAATCAAAGTTTGGATGGGTGGGCTGGCAGACTCCCAGAGGTGGAGGTTTTAGTGGATTTTCGGGTGCTGCAACGTGGATCCAATGTGTGACTTTTCCTTTCTGCCAACCAAAGCCCAGAGTCCACAAACACTAAGAAATGTATGAGTGCGTCGCATTTGCGGAGGAATACCTGGAGTTTAGTGAAAGAGGTCAGATCCCTTTGGACTGCGCTTACCACAAAGACAAGCCTGGCAAACACGACTTCAACCGGCTGCTCTCCCACCCGGCAGCAGCGCGGACAGGCCCGCCACCTGCAAGGCTGTGATGGCGCCGCGCTCAAACATGATGCAAAACAAGGAGCGTTTGAAATGGTAATCGCGCGGAGAAAGAAGTAGCGGAGACGAGACCAGGAGCTCCTTCGCCGCTGAGAGTATTTACATCATGCTTTTGTTTGTCTCTCTAAACTGAGCGCTCCAGCAGTGGGGGCTCCGCTTATATAGTAATGATGGGAAACAGTGGAGATGCCGTGCCTTGGAGCCAATCCGCTAACGGAGCAAACTGTTTACTATTATTCCCTCTTCATCAGCTGTCGGCGTCGTATGAATCATTTTTCTACACCCGAACCCGCCCTGATTGCCTCTCTTTTATCTCTTCACTCCTTGCCAGACAGTTTGTTGACACCTTTGCAACGGAGATGCTTTCATGCACACAAGTACGGTACAGTGCAAATCGTCCCAATTGGAGGCGTCAGACATGTGCCACATACCGTGAGCAGGGAGAGGCTGGAATAACTGGTTGACTTAATGTAATTATGCAATAGGATTGTTTGTGTCTGTGCTGGAGCGAGCTGCCTCCCGGCTTCAGGCGGTTGACAAAAACGGTGTAAACACTAAAAAGTCTAACAATGATTCATCAAAAAGCATCGAAATGTATTATTCAGATTGTATTCTTGTCGGAGCCGAGCACAAATCAGTCCCACTCAGATGACATTGTTGACAGGAGTAAGGTGACATTGAAAATCTATGTACGACACGTTTCCTAGCATCATTGGTCTATCAAGATTTGGGGACGTTGTAAATAGGAGACATTGTATCAGCTTTTAAAAAACCTAAAAGGAGTGTGTGATGCCGCCAAAACAGTATTACAAGAGGAGACAAAGTAAGATAATTGTAAAAAAGATGTGTACAATAAAGCACAAATAAGCCAAGAGTGACTCGGTAATAGAAAAGATTTTGCACACAATTACAGTCCTCTCCAGTATTTCTCAAACTAGACACAGATGTCGTCAATAAATACTAAATAAATTGTTGGCAAAAATAGTTGTAACCTATTATTAAATCAACAAAAGCAGACTGATTAGTTGAAAAATGGCTGGCCTAAATAGTAAAGTAAATCTTTTGTGTTATTTTTCTTCAGGATCATAGTGGCTCAGTGATTGTTTGTTCAAAGGTCTATGTCCAGTGTTGGGGAGTAACAAAATACATACTTAGAATACAATGTTGAGTAACTGTATCTGTTAGTGGGGATTTGGAATAGTTAGCAGACTTATTTTCTATCATGAAAGGAATGTAACACCATTAAATGTTAACTTCTTATTACATAACATTAATAAGAAAGAAAAAGTCCAAATATTTGGATGAAAGTTTGATAGCTCAGTACCACAACATGATGCTACTGCACATTTAATGCTGCTTTGCTTCCCAATAATCAATTATCTGCCTCTCCTCCGCAACTAAAAATAAAATGTAAAACGGTTTACGTCATGTGCCGTGATGTGCTCCATGTGTGCTTTTCAAAGTCTACGGTGCTCGCCTGACAAAGGGCAGTTTCATGTTGTGCTTAGTGGTAAATAAGTTCATGCATAGACTGCTTAAAGTTATCTAAAAGAAGTCAAAGTTTGGGGTCACTTTTTGATGTATGATTTTTTTCTATTTTGATGACTATTTGCAATGTAGATTCTCACTGAAGGATTTCAATTTATCCACAAACACATATGAATTATGGTTTAAACAAAAAAGATGAAATCAAAATCTCACCTTTTGCATTGATGAGCTTCACAAATGAACAAAAGTGGAAAAAGAGCAAAGGCCGGATATTTAGAAGAATCTAGAATATAAAAAATATTTTGAATTATTTTCATCCTTTTTAAAAATGTCCTACACATTTGTGTTCTATGAGAATCATACAATGTAAATAGTCTTGAAAACAGAATAAAAAGTGACCCCAAACTTTTGAGTGGTACTATAAGTCTATTTGTCCTTTATTTGAGCAGGTAAGGAAAATATGGAAGCCCATTTCCGCCATGTTAAAAAAATAAAAGCCCAACAGGAAGTCGAAATTATGAGTTTAAGACTCGAAATTATGAGTTTAAGACTCATACTATGAGTTTAAAACTCGAAATTACGACTTTTAAAACTCTAAATTATGACTTCCTGTTGGGCTTTTATTTTTTTAACATGGCGGAAATAGGCTTCCATAGGAAAATGATCTGCCAA
>OMNZ01090788.1:0-15452 GCA_900303255.1 Lesueurigobius sanzi | reverse complement strand
TAAAACAAATATAATCATTAACTAATTACATTAAAAGTGACATTAAAAGTGAAGATACTCAATACTGCATCAATGCAGACGCATGTCAATCTCACGTTCCATTCGTCCCTCACTGAATCAGGACTGAACCAGGACTGAACCAGGACTAAACCAGGACTGTCTAAACAGGGTTGCATAGCTCCATCCGTCCCTCACTGAGAACAGAACCCAAGAACTCCTCCACTTGAGGCAAGGACTCTCTGATTGTACAAAAAATACTACATTTACTTCCAAGATAATGTTGACTTCTGCAGCGCTTGCTTTTCTACTTCCTGGAACAATTACATCATTGTTCAAAAGCCCAAACATTTTTAGAGGCAAGAATAGCCGTTTTGTCTCATAGCGTGGACACAGAAACTCCATCACGCTACTTGCTCCTGAACAGTTTTCCTGGCAGTTGCTGAAGGTCGTGTAAAATTTAGATCATAGGGACATTTGAGTCGTTTCTGTTTCATTATGATTTTAAAAGAGTAAACTCAGTTCTTTGACAATAAATGGCTTCACACAACCACTAACCACTAGTGTGTTATCAATCATATTCTATGAAGAATGGCCAAAAGATCAGAAGGGTATGTACACTTAAAAGGGTATATGTAAACTTTTGACCACAACTGTAGATTGGTGTTGGGTAAAAAAAAAAACATAATCCATTGGCAAATTTCTTGAAACTAGTTTCTCAAATCAACTTTTACTTTCTGCATTACGTTTTGCGGTTTATTGTTAATGTTTTAAAATTGCACTGGGGCTCCATGACACAGTGAAGAGGGGTCATAAAGGGTGAAGGCTGTGGCCCAAATCAACAGAGGGGACAGGGGTCTGATGGTTGTGTCAGTCTCCTTTGTCCCGGGACAGAGCATTCACAGGACGCTGTCTGTGTGGGACCATTGTGGAGCAGATTCTGATGAATGAAACACTGAAACATAGTCAAATACATCAAATACATGAGAAGGTTTGTCATAGTAACAGAGTAAAATATTGCTACCTTTAATTTCTTCAGACGACATAGTTTAACGATTATTTGTGTACAGGTGCCAGAGCAATTCTTTTCTCTGCCCACACTGTAAAAAATGTTTTGAAATAAGTATATTTGCGAATTGAGATGGTTATTATTTGACTTAACACATTGAGTGCTGCGTTGTTTTCGGAACTTAGCCATAGTGCCAGCAATCTAGACCTTTTTTTATGTTTTTTTATAGCACTACAGAGTATTCTATGTTACAGCTATGGGCACATACTATGACTCGTTTGAAAGGTTTTTTGTTTTTGATCAAAACCACCGTTTTTTTTTCTAGAAACTGAGATATCGCGTGTTTTATGAAACATGCGCCGTTTGAGCCTCAGGCTTCTGATGCTTACATTTCCGGGTCAAAGACTTGTGTAAAGTCACCTGAAGTGTATTTTTTTTGGACCTTTATGATAATTGGTACGATTGGACACAATGCAGCAATAACAATCAAAGGCCGTGTTGTGAAAATGCCCAGATGAAATATGAATTTTTACGAGTTTTAATGGTCATTTATTTCAGTCCTGCTCATCACAGAGCTGTTAGAGAGTCTAGCTCTGTAATAATAATAAAATAACATAACGCATGTGCATGTGCACGTGCACGCTGTCGTTGTGTCCTTGGGCGAGATGGTTCACCCACCCTGCCTAGTGCTTTTTGTACCTTCTCTAGGTAGAAAAGCACTATATAAAAATAGTAAATAAAATGAAGACTTTCTAAAACTGTTGGTGCAATCATTGGCTGCTTTCCCCGTAGACCACAAGTGAGTCAGGGCTGGCCAAAGTCAGGCCTGCGGGCCAAGTTTAGTCCTCCAAGGAGTTTAATTAGATTTTTAAGAAATATCTACTTTGATTCATTTGTGACTGAAAAGAAAAGTCAATAGTTACTAAAGGCCAAAACAGCATGTCCTACTCAATACCTCAGTAAATAAAGGGTATTTGATCATAGATCTCTTTCTAATTGGTCTTAACATACAAAACAGTGTTGCGTTTGGCCCCTTGCCTCATAACCTATTGGCCCTGCATGGGAAAAAAAACAAAACTTTGGGCACCTCTGGTCTATGGTACTATATGGCAGTGGTTATCACCTCATGAATGAGTACCAGCAGGTCTGGGTCTAAAAAGGGTCTAAATTAGATCTAAACTGGACTAAATTTTGTCTAAACTGGATGTAAATCATGTTTAAACCAGAAGAATGTCCAAGTTAAAAGCATTATTAAGCATACATTAATGAATAAAGCCTAAAATCACAGCAGAGAAACCGGAGTATGAAACAATCCTGCCTCTGTCTGTTTCACTAATATTTTCGAACTAACATTTATTTTTAAAATGTTTATCAATCTTGATTTCCTGTTTTTGTTTTTTTTTTTGCTTTTGTTTTTAAAAATGTCAACTTGTTTCCCGTCTTCTGGATAATTGCCACTTCTCTTTTGTAAAACTACTAGTTTTTCACATTATTCTTTCAAACTAATAATTAGAAAAAACCCGTCATGTGTACTTTGGCTGTTCTGAATAATAACATGAAGTACATTTATAATAACATATATGTGGTGTACATCGGTGAAGATGAATCTTCTGCAGCTCTCTCTGCACAAAGCAGCACTTGTTGGTTATAGTTGACGCCTTCAGCTTCTGAATATTAATATTTTCAAATAAAGGACAATTGTACAAGACCAGAGAAAAAGAAAGTAACAGTTTTTATTTCTCTGAATCCGCCTCTGTCCCAAATATTTATAGGCACAATCAAGAGTCAGTCATTCTTTTATTCTCAAAATAGTCTGCTTTACATTCCCTGACAGAATGTTTGATTGTTTTTGGCCATTTTTCACAGAATATAAGATAACACAAAAAAAAACTAAAAGTCACTCATGGTTAGTGATTGTGTGCCATTTATTCTAGTAAAAAAAAAAAAAGTTTACTACTGTAAAGTAGTACTTGAGTATTTTATTTACTAAATAAAATAGTTTCATAGTGATCCCAGTATTTAGCTGAATCCCATTCCCAACACACACAGGTTGAGCTCTCGTCTCACGCGTACTGTTAGTACCGTTACAAGATGTCATAAAAAGCACAACATTTAACAACAATAACAACATGCTGCAAGGTTTTGTCCTCTCCCCTCAGAGAGAGCAGCTTTACAAGCCTCAGAGAAGGCTGTGGGTGAATAGTTCTGAGGTCAGTAAAAGAGCGAGTGGAGTGTGCAGGATCATTATCCATGAACAATGTGACGTCCGTACAGAACTTCCTGAGCAAACATTGTTTAGCCTTGGAAAAAAACTTCAGCAAAGTTGTGTTTAGCAGCTCTCAGAGCTAACACAGAGAAATGTCTTTAGTATGTGACCACTTCAGTCTGGTTCTGGACAGGTCTGAACTGGACCTGATCCAACTGAGATTCAGACGGAAAAAACAATGCCCAAGTTATGTATTGGTTTTGTTCAGAAATCTGAATTTTATTTGCAGAAGAAACCATGATAACAACAATAACATGTAACATTGGCACAACACATTTTATTTGAATAATAAACTCCTTGTAGTAAATATATATTGCATTATGTAGTTTTCAGAATCAGAATAAGTTTTATGGCCATTGTCAGTGATTTATTTATAGAGATTTACCTGAAGAAGGCCAGTGTTGAAACGTTGCGACACTATAAATAAATCACTGGTGTTTTTGTGTGACAGTGTGCCGGTGTCACCATAGTCTATAATGTTTAGGCGCTTGTGTGCGCCCACAATGCAGTGACTGAAGAGATATATGAAGAATACCTCTTTTAAGATCATGGCCATTGTCAGTGAAAGGTCTCACAAACTATGTTCAATGGTGCAACAACATCATCACAATAATAATTAATAACTAAGGGCAAGTAAATAAAAATGTCCTTCCTCCTCCATTATTATCTTTCTACAATATATATTTCTAAGAATGATAGTTTTCTGTTTGTTTTTGATTTTCAGAAGAATCTAGTTCCCATTTTACTCAAAATGTAGTAAATAAAAATTGTGTGATGTTTCCATGTTTTTATTACAGCAAATATTAACAATAAATGTCTCCTAGTAATCTACACTCTTTATTCTGGATGAGGGTTAGGATTTAATCATGTTAGCATGAAATCACTTAGAATAATGAATCATAAAGGTTTTGATGAAGTGGTAAAACTGGGCCAACATGGTGTTGACTTCCTTTAGCCTCTTTCTAAACTGTAGAGAGATGTTTGTCCACTCTGACTGAGGCACATAAGGTTCATTTGTTCGTCCCGCTGCGCTGGACCCACGTTCGGAGTGTGGACGGGCGCAGGAATCTAAGGAGTGGGACGTCCCGTCAGCTCCGGCCCGGGTCCAGAAGAGACTTGGACTTGTTCCTGGGACTGTGGGGTCAACGCGGACCACGAGGAGCACAAAGGGAGCGATAGAGCCCAGCAGTGGGACAGGCACAGAGATATGGTCAGAATCCTGCTGTGGGACGCCTACAGGAGGCAGCTGAGAGAGAGAGGGACACTGGGCTTTGTGACGGGACAAAAGGGCCGCTCTGTTTCAATCAAAGATAAACACCAATGAATGAGAGTGATTTTTGAACTGTGGGCGTGATGCAAAAGAGAAACAATATCACTTATTTGATCAGGTTGAGGTAAATGTAAACTTCCTTGACCCTGTGGAGAAACTGTTTTTGCACGTTTTTCTCCTTCAGTTCTTCGGGAGCAGAGGGGCCCAATCTCCAGATTTGGAGCTACATTTGCAGCACTACAATAAGACTGATAAACTTATATGAGCTAAACTTTAGCCTATTGTACATGATTTAAGTTGATGGAGGAAATCAAAGCACCCAGATGAAACCCCCACACTCAGAAAGGCCCACATGGTCAAACCTATGACAAAAAGCAATCAGCAAAAGGATTGATATACATTTGACCTTGATTTGAGTCAAAGTATTCTGTCCATGGGGCGAGTTTTTTTGCACTGCCGATGAATGGGGGAAGAAAGTAAAATTGAAGATATCAATTTGAAGTTCTTCCTGTAAAACTGGAAGAAATATGAGAAAAACATATGTTTTCATATTAAGAGAAGGCATTTTATGTGCAGCTATTGTCAGGGCTGGACTGGGAACAAAAAATGACCCGGGAATTTTTGATCCCCGACGGCCCACCACAGTTATCCTAGAGGATGTATGTTCACATCATTCAACAATTAAAATAAAGGGCAGTAGTGTACATGAAAGAGAAACCTCAGACATGAATGATGCTCAAGAATTTATTAGGAAAGGACGAAGCGAGGCGTAAAACATGAGCGGCATATTTGGGCTTCAGAGAGGGCCTGTATCCCCCCGATATCTGGAAAAGAGAATAAGATGAGATTAATGAGGGTGAGGAGGGCGGGGCACTGAGACGAGACGAGAGGACGAGGTGAGTGGATAGGCTGCTTAAATAGAGGGGAGACCGGAAGGGGCGTGGAGGTGTGGTCCTGCTCCCGAACTTAAGATAACTTCCCTATCTTCATTTGTCCACACTGCACGGACGTCTGTGTGAACTCAACTGCGCTCTTAACTGCGCTGATGTTTGGCAATTGGGCAGCTTTTTTTTTTTTTGTATGACAGACCTGGGCCGGCCCAAATATGTGCCTCGGCCCAGCGGGAAATGCCCGCTACGCCAGTCCAGCCCTGGCTATTGTCAAAATCATCTATATTTTCACCAAAACCTGAATAATGGACAGAGCCAAGTTTACATTTGTGGTTTTATCTTTTGTGATGTCATTGTTTATGTTTCGTAGCCCTGCATCTCGTGACTGTGTGGCAATGGAGAGGAGTTGTTTTCTCTCAGAAATGTCGCTATGTACTATGTACGATTAATAAACGTTCATTCATTTCAGAATTATAATTTTAGACCCAATGTTTATGTTGTCATAGGATGTTTCTGCGTTCTGATTGGCTACACGCCACAGTCAACAGGCTGCGCGCTCGAGACACACAACACACGAGGGGAAATCGGGCCAAAACAATCCAACTTGTTGAATATCCCCCAGTTGCAACGTCCTTCCGATCAGATGAGACCAGTCATAACACAGCACACACGGCAGGAATATCTGATAAGATTATTTCACGATAATCGGGGCGTCCTTACGATTGTCGGAAGGGGAGGATCGGGGCCGTGTGAACCAGGCACAAGTCAAACAAAGCCAAACTCCGGTTCAATTTCATGTTGATATCAAGGAGTCTCCATGGAAAGACAACAATGGTTTATGGCTAACATCAGTAACGCGGTAGTAATGGCCGACAATCTCTTATACGCACTTACAGCCCTCCATTCATTCTTTCTGCCCCATTGTGTCCGCAATAACCCCGCTGCCTTGGGTCTGTGATATTATTGTGACGCTAAACAAACAAATGCGTTATCTCCCATTGTCTCTGCTGCTCCTGCCAAAACGCTGAGAGAATCTCTGGCTCCCAACCACCGACACATTCAAGGCTGTTTACTGAGCGAAGGAGCAAAGTACAGCCCCGGTCGATCGTATTACTTCATAAACAATGGCTATTTCAGGGGTGAAGCACGGTGCCGAACGGATCAAAACGAAGATATCCCGGGTTATTCTCGATGAGTATTCATAAGAAGATGCTTATATAGCCTTTTCTTTAACTGGCTGGCCTCGCGGTGACATCAGGGGTTGTTTATTCACCAGACGAATGAGATGAGATGGAGGGAGGTCGACCGGGGTGATGACAAAATGAGGGCTTTGTGTAGTCATGGTCATAGCCCTGACCTTTGAGCTGAAAGGTCAAAAAGTCACAGATGGGTTTGAAGTTTTCATTCAACAAATGAATGAACTGCAGTTGTGATGTGTTTGCTTTTAGGAGATATTGTTCAGCTCACTCCAGGAAGAAAAGTAATAGGTTGTGTTCTCGTTATAGAACTCTATGCGAGAGAAACAGTTTTAAAAAGACATTTCCGAAAATATGTGTGTAGTGGAGTAGGGGAGAGCGGGGTAAGTTGAGCCTAGGGGTAAGTTGAGCCACCCCCTGGATATGGCTTATGAATTGCCATATTCAGGGGGAAAAACGGCAGTATGATTCATGTGAGAGCATAGGCAGGATGGAAATGCTGTAAATGCTCCTGGCAGCTTCCGGGATAGCTTCCGAGGTCTGCCGGGATCGGGCAGAGCAAAGGTGGTATGGCCTTATAGCCTCATTTTGACTGGAGCGGAACGGTTCAGGCCACGTCTGGGTGGTTCAGTTTGGTTAAAGCGTCTCCCACTAATCTGCGTTTCTGGCAGGAGTTCAGACAAGCGCTCTATAGCCTATTGGGAGTGACCACCAGAGGGTGCAGTGGAGCTACGTTCATGCCGTAGCTAAAGCAGAGGAAGAAATACTTTCATTTTGTAGTATTTGGTCAAATACATTTTTCCTCATCTACATCTTACATGTCTGCGCGTAACAAGAGCTTCCCCCTTACCCCTCCCAAACCGGTCCAATATGCAAAGCGCTCCAGAGCCTAGTCCTACAGTGGTCTGAGTTGGGAGCGGCTCGGACCCCCCTTTGGGAGTGGTACAGTTCAGCTGTGGAGACACTCACTAAACGCTTGCTCCGTCCTGTTCTGTCCCTGTGGAAATCCCTCTCATGTTCTGGGTCTTTGCTTGGCATTTTTATTTCAAATGGACATTGGTTGATTTGAATAATGTTATATTCTATCGACAATGTGAAACAAAGTCGCTGAGTCTGATCAGGGCTAGAGACAACAAAACAATATTGCTGGTGAAATGGATCGATTTTGAGTCTAAAAGTGTCAGGGACCACCCTCTGCAGCCAAAAAATCACGCTGTGCCTGAGTGCCACTGGGAGAGCCTGCTTTAGCAAAAATAGAACGAGTAAAGAGCCTGGAGCTGTTGTGGAACATGCCTGCAGCCCATGTGAGTGCGTCCTCACTGTTCAGCAAAGTACACAACCACTGGGAGCTATATTTCTTGCACAATGCCGAGGAGAGAGTCCTGGGCAGAAAAAGAAAAGTACAGAAACCAAACCCAGAAGCAGTGATTGCACAGGAACATGTTGCTAAAAGTTTGATTGCATCTTCAGGTTTTCAGCCAAATAAATGGCCTAATCTGTACAGTAAGGAGAAAATTGTAACTTCAGTGATAATTTTCTCTGAATAAGACATTTTGGATATCTTGTTTGGTTATTAGTGAATAAATCTGTAAAAACTCAAATTTCACCTTGTTTTTTGTGGTTCAAAACTCAACAAATCAGACTAGGAATGAAATATTGAAGAATCCCGCCAAAAATATTGTTAGGTACAAGACAGGAAAGGTTGGTGTCTGTAGATGCATCTGTTCTGTACTTTGTACTTTTGGTTTTGATCGAGGACCCTCTTGAAAAAGAGTTGCATCTCAAGGGGCTTATCCTCTCAAATCAATAAATACAAAATACAGAGAAAATTTGGTCCATACAATTTGAGAAAATGGCAATTGAATTTCCAATATAATTCTATGGAAAATATTGAATTAGTGCAATAAATAAATAAATGCATTTTTGTAATGATTAGTCAATTTGTTTGTTTACAGGTGAAAGTTCATATCTTTAAAGCAAACTGGCCCAAAGGAAAATTGAAAATAATTTGTTTTGCCTGCAGTGTCTCCCATTAAAAATAGACTTCTGCCTGGTGGACAATCTGATATCACCAAGTAATTAAGAGTCCAGGACCAATGTCAAAGTTGTTTGCCCAGAACCAATGTTATAACCAGCCAATCAGGGGTCAGTTGTGCTAGTTAAGAGGAGGGACAGTCTGCTTTGAAAACTTGAGTTGTCATGACAAAAAGTTTACGGCTGCTGTAATTTTGGATAGATCTACGAGTTGGTTTGTCTGAAAATATACCTAACCCTAACCTTAAAGATTTCCCCATTCCTAAACTTAATTTTTGTCATGACATCTCAAGTTTTCAAAGCAGACCGCCCCTTATCTAGCACAACTGAGCCCTGATTGGCTGGCTGTAACATTGGTCCTGGGCCAACAACATGACATTGGCCCTGGACTCTTATGCTGCGTTCCATTTGTCCTCGGAAGTCGGGATTTCCGACTTCCAAGTGGGAGTTCTAACTGGAACGCCCCCCCGAAGTCGTATTTCCCACTGGGAAAGTTGGACGATTCTCTCAAGCCCCGAGTTGAATTTCCAACATGGCCGCTGCCAGCATGAACCAGCGTCAGTAGAAGCTCTTGAAATGTCAATTTACAGCACTATTACAGAACTACTTTTTGCAGCACTACATGAGCCATAAACATTGTACGATGACTCAAATATATATGAAAATCCTGTTGTAGTGAAATTTGCATTGTACATGTGTTATGTGCAAACTACAACAGACGCTGTGCTAACAAATGCTAAAAACAATAGCCCTCATTCATTGGTGACAAACTCCGACTTTGTAACTGGAACGTCCTCAACTGGGATGTGACGTCATTCTGAGCTACGACTTCCAACTTCCGAGGTAAATGGAACGCAGCATTAATTACTTGGTGATATCAGATCCTCTCGTCGGTGAAGTGGCAAATTCTATTGTCTCCCTCTGCTGGTGGAGCAAATTAACACACCTTCTCCCATAACATGGGTTTCACAGTGCTTTTATTAGGAGGCTGCAGGGGAGGATATTGTCCAGTCAATAACTCATGAAAAATGTATTCTTGCATAACAGCTAGTTGTTAAAGGAAGAAAGGAAAGGTTAAATGTCAACACTTGAGATTCTGTAAGAAAAGTGATGAGCGAGTTCATGAAATATGAAGGGAAGGCACTTTATGTAACATTTCTGAAAAAAAAAAAGAAAAACTCATTACGATACGATGTTCTTTGAGGTTTGAACAGATGCTTTCAAGGACAAAGCCATATTTTTGTTGCTCAAATGAACTGCTATTCAGTGTCAACATGTCATGTTCGGGTTGAGGTAAGAATAACGGATAACTGAGTATAGCACAAAATCGTACAAATCATTTGAAACGATGTACCTGAGCAGCTTTTTTTTTTTGCCAAATACAACAAGAAAATGACTGTGATTTGCAAAATCAGCAAGTCCAGCAATTACTACATTTAAGATATTTCAGTTCTGATCCGAGAGAAGCTAAACTCGGCGGCTCGCTGATATTGCACTCATCTGTTTCGGGACTCTCCTGTGACTGCTCTGTCTTCTGGGCACAGGGGAATTGGATTTTTTTGGATAGTTTGTTTGCATTTTGGAGCGTGAGTGGACAGAGATAGATGTCAATTTACTCTGTTGGAGTTGAAATTCCCGAAGGAGAAACAAGTGGGTTTACATCTACCATGGGGAATATATCGTCTACAAGATAACAGCGAAATTGTTTGAAAGACATGTAAATTTACAATATCGAGAGTATCTTCTCTCGTCTCTTCTCTCTCCGTCTGCACCCTATATCCCGAACTCTTCCTTCCTTTCTTCCTCTGACCCCCTGACGCCCCCTCCACATCAAAAGTCCGCCTCGAGTCCCTTCGGGTAATGTTGTATTATCCTATTATGTCATGGCATGTGTCATTGTCTGTGATGTACTGTATGTAACTCCTGCAACTCTTGCATTTTCTTTCATGAAGACGAGAGTGGCGTGCCTGACAGAGTGGTGATGCCAGATGCTCTCTCATCGAAGTGAAGTTCTCCATTGTGAGATCAATAAAGTATCTATCTATCAGTGGTTTCGCTAGGGATAATTTTTCTGTCATTTTGAAGGACAGGGTTGTAAAAAACTGTTGTGAGCTATTTTTATCCTTCATTAATGAATTACCTATATTATGTAAGAAAATACAGATTACATGATATAATAGCCAGCCCAAGTACTGGCTATGAAGTGTTGCGTTAAGGTGGTCTGACGCGCTAGGCGGCTTATGTTTACCTGTAGCTTCGAGATCATCAATGAGTCCATAGGCCGGTTAAAGTGTATCAAAAAGCAATTCTTTATTCCGACAAATGTAATTCATAGGGTTCCAAAATCCTTAAAAACATGATAAAAACAAACTCTGCCAAAGCAGTCAAAAACCTGTATGCCCTTCCGGGGTCAACACCTAATGTCCATCCGTTTCCCCCTGCCTTTAAGCACCAGGCGGCAGTGCCACATAGTGGACACACAGGTTCATTGCAATCAAATAACAAACACCAATTTACACATATTTGGCTCCTATACAGGATAAATGGATGCAAATCTAAATATAATTTGTGAGCAGCATGACTTTGGACACTACACTGGGTTAAAAAGTGAAAAACTCTCAAAGGATGACAATGACTTGAGACAGCCTTCAAAATCTGAATTGAGTCAGAACTCAAAATATTCTGTCATTGGTTTGTGTAGGTTCTCAGTCGTACAGGAGTTGTCCATCGTAGGCAAAGATTCTTCAGTCTTCATCTGTACTCTGTAGTTGAAGTGTCGGACATAGCCTAGGATGTTTTCCTACCATTAGCACCAAGAGAGGAGGGACTTAAAGGTTGACTCCTCCTTCTGGTTTACTCTTAAAAGACCCACAAACGTGTTCAAGTCTTGTTCAAGCTGATGACGATCTTTGGACTAAGATCGAAACGTCCTACACTTCTAGTACAGAGGAAGAATCTTTGCCTATTCCGTCATTGAGACAGATCATTTTCAGTTAATGTAACCTCTGCTATCTAACTATATTGAAGAAATGAACATAAAAGTGCAAAACTGCTGATAAAAAACAAATATACTTGATGTTTATCTCACAAAAAAAGGTATAATAATCTTCTTAATTAATCTGTTTGCTGCATTTTTGCACTTTGTGCTAGACAATTGTCTATTTGACGAGACAGTGATCTAAAATATTACATTTACCAGCACATTTTTACATATTTTTGATGGTTTGCAGAAATATTGCTTGATCATTGTTATCGAGAAAGTCCCTCTAAACATCAAGATATCAATTTTTCTTAAAACCGGACAGCCCTATTCTACCACAGGACGCAAGCACCGTGAGACCAAGTCGATGAGTTGCATTCAGCAGGTGCCAATACAACTCTATGGGAGAGAAACATGTAATAACTTAGAACAGACCCTGAACGAGGCCAGTCTAATGTTTCCAAACGTTTGGAAATAATAAATGCCCAGATTTGTTGCATTTGAGGTGTTCAAATTTTGCAGAAAAGTATTATATTCTGTGCAAAGATTCTTCAGTCTTCATCTGTACTCTGTAGTTGAAGTGTAGGATGTTTTGATCTTAGTCCAAAGATCATCATCAGCTTAACCTCTTAAACCCCAACAGGCCCAATTTGGGTCCTGGGGAAGAAAAGAGACAAAGAGAGGGGAAGGAGAGATCGAGAAGAAGGAAAGAGGGTGAGAGGAAGGAGAGAGAGAGGGGAAGGAGAGAGAGAGGAAAGAGAGAAAGGAAGGAAAGAGACAGAGAAAGGGGAAGGAGAGAGGAAGGAGAGAGATTTTAGTGCCCAATGTGGGTCCTATAGGGTTTAAGAGGTTAATAAAGATATTGTGTCCTAATTTCCAGAATATTTTGTAACCTATTTCTATCTGTGTGTGTGATTTTGGGCCAAAACAGCAAAGGAAACACTTGATCTTCATGTAATCTAAGTTTCCATTCCTCATGTCTGTCCCTCCATGTCCCACTGCATCACACGGCCCACTTTCACTACGATTCGAGGTGGTTGCCCCATTCTTAGCGAGAAAAGTGTCAAAAAGAAGGGTGTATAAAGTTATCATGGCCGTTTGCTCTGGCCTAATATCACTGCAGTTGTTTAGCACAGAACAGTAAATTGGCCGAGCGGCGAAGGAAAGGGATAAACTCCGGCTCGATGGACTGAAGCGTCTCCATGGAAACTTCACTCCAGACATGAGCTGATACAGCAATTACTAACAACACGCTGTAATGGACCCTGGTTAAAGGTAATAAAGGATGATTATTTCTCCCACTGTGGAAATACTGGATTGTCTTTACGTCTCATTAGGTCAGATTAACGTGAAAGACGAATAGGTTGTGCTGACGTGACATCACAGCATTCTAAACAACGACTAAGAAGATGATTGTGGAATTTAGGAGGAGGAGGAGAGGGGCCCAACCAGCATCTGTCACCATCGGGGGCACTGAGGTGGAAGTGGTTCCCAATCATTGATATCACTTTCTCAAAATGCATTTTCTTACACTTTTGCGACATCTCCACTTTAGCAGCAGCTACTGACAATATTTTGAAGGATTGTTCAGAGGGAATTTTTCAATGTTCAATTCCTAGCTTGATTTATTGAGTTTTTAACCCAAAACATGAAAATAAACAGATTTATTAACTAATAACTAGTTCATTCAAAAACTAAACAAGATATCCAGAATCACCTCTGAACAAATCTTTGTAATAGCCTCACAGCCCTCACCTGAGCGCAGAGGGCACAGGGGTGATAGCATCGCTCTTGTTTAGTTCATGTTACCGCGGTCTGTGAGCTGCAGATGTTTATCCTCCATCTCTGTCTCTGGCCCGTAATCAGTCATGTTGTTTTTACAGCGGGATCAATAAGACAGAGTACAGGCCCGATGGAAACTGGTCTCGTGGCGACTCATTCTCCCTCTTTGTCCAATAGTTCGAAGTCTTAGCTATTTATCTTCTCCTAATGAGCATGTCGTCTCCTCTTTCAGTTCATCTGTAAATGTGCTCTTTGGTTTTCCTGTCTGTACTACTCTCTAAAACACTGGTGCTCGCTTGGTAACACTGCGAAAAGTAATCCAGCAATGATATATTCCAGTGGAACAAGTATTTTAGCAATTAAGGTATAGGGGGGAAAAAGTTTGAATTTCAACTTTTCCTGTAGATTTCTGGCAGAAATAGGAGAAAAAATGATTTAAAAGTTGCCTATATATTTTTGGTGACAAAATCTAAATAATGGATAGAGCCAGGTTTACATTCAATACGTTTGTGTAGGTTCTCAGTCGTACAGGAGTTGTCCATCGTAGGCAGAAATTCTTCAGTCTTCATCTGTACTCTGTAGTTGAAGTGTAGGACTGTGTAGGACTGTGTAGTTGAAGTGTAGCAATGGAGGTCTACGTTACCAGCTGGACCCTATTCATGATAGCTTACTGAGACACAAATCGATTGGCAATAACAACCTCAGAGCGAAACCGACTCGTTGTCATGCAAATGAGCCTGTACTCCTGGGAGCAGCAGGGCCATAGGCAAGTATCAACGACTTAGAGAGTAGCTCAGGGGAGACAATGGAAGTACTTTACCTTTAGCACTAAGAGAGGAGGGGCCTAGAGGCGGACTCCTCCTGCTTGTTCACTAGCTTTATATACCCACAGCGTGCTCCAGACCTTCAGTAGCTGATGACGATCTTTGGAGTAAGATCGAAACGTCCTACACTTCAACTACAGAGTACAGATGAAGACTGAAGAATTTCTGCCTACGATTTACATTCAATAGTTTATTTTGTTGAAATATTAGTTACAAAGACTTGGAGGAGACTTTGAATTAGATATTGAAAAATGGTTCTGAAGAATCCTCCAAAAAATGAAGACTGAACAATTTAATAACTGGCTGGCTACACACTACAGGATTTGTAGCCACATTTTTAGTTTGTCTGAGTCTGAGGAGGCGTGGTAAAGTAAAGTAAGTAAAGACAGCCATGAGATGAGACTCTGGACGACGACCCAGATGGCGGCCCAAAAAGCACTGGAGGGATGCCATCAAAGAAGATATGTGAGTCGCCAAAGTCACCACAGACGAACAAACCACGTACCCTCCTGTGCGTAAAAAATGCGAAGAGGAGGAAGAAGAATTCAATCTGTACTCTGTAGTTGAAGTGTAGGACGTTTCGATTTTCATCCAAAGAACTTCATCAGCACTGAGGAGAAGGGCCAGTAGGGGACATAGAGAGGTACAAACAGCCTTAAACAAAGCCCAGGGTAAGGGAATAGGAAGGTAATGAGCAGTAATTAGGTGTGAATAGGTGAAGATGTTTTTCTCAAACCTTTAGAACCAAGAGAGGTGGGACTTAGAGGTGAACTCCTCCTACTGCAGGGGTGGGCAATTATTTTTTACAAGGGGCCAGATGAGAAACCTGGATTGAGTCCGAGGGCCGGATCAAACGATGACTTGAATTTTATTCGGCCGCATATTGTAAATAGGAAAATACTATTGACCAAAATTGTTTTGATTCACCTCATTTGCCTGTGCCACCAGGGCTGTGGCCAGCATTTTAGAAATAGTAAGATGAAAATATATTTATGTGGGGGGTCTTGAGGTCCTCCCCCAGGAAATTTAGAATTACACAGATGTAATTTAGTGCAATCTGGTGTATTTTAGATGCCGATATTCTATTTGAATCAGTCTTATTACACATTGACACAAATAAACAAAATTAGAACACAGGCTACATTATTATTACTTTACTCTTAAACAACACTCACAATTTTAAAGCTGGTATTAATTTAAATGT
>OMNZ01090772.1:12266-25740 GCA_900303255.1 Lesueurigobius sanzi | reverse complement strand
ACATAAAGTACATTTTGATTAAATTATTGCAACATAAAGTGTTCAGAATAATTGGTCGGACACAGTGTAGCTGATCTCAAGGTTCACAATACAAAATCTTTTTCCATGATTTTTCCCCCAGTCTTGCTGCTGTCTAACACGTGGGGGAAGAAGAGCGACGATATCAATACTGTATCTTTTTTAATTATATCCATACGTATATAATTATTTGTCATCTACACAAAAATCAAGTCATTTATACTGGTGCTTGATTTTTAGTTTCATTGTAGAACCATAAACAGAACAATAAAGGTCATTTATTCAATAAAATACTGTTTCTTTTAGTGTTTTTATCATTTATTTGAGCTGAAACATCTAAGACAATTTATTTAGTGCAGTCTCAAGTCCCACCAGGCAGACACATTTGCTTTCTAAAGAAAAATATTTTTTCGGTACCTGTCAATTTATTTTTCGATACTGGTAGTACCTTAATCATTTAGCCCTAGTTAAAAGTAACTGTAAATGTCTTGTAGCTGTGTCTTGTTTACTGTGTGCCTTTGCTTCGCCTGCAGGTGTGCCTATGGCGCTTTGCCTGAGCAGGTTGGTCCTGTCCGTTTGGTTGATACACTTGTGCATTGCTGCCCCAGGTCAAACAGAAACACACAGGTAGGCCCCGCCCCTGCCCTCTGTCCTGTGTAAAGTGTTAACCATTAACCATGATGAGGCAGGCTTTCCATAACACTCGCCAAAGTCATGAAAAGCATACTGCAGTGGTGGAATAATACATAATAATCAGAATAAAAAATGATTGTCAACATGTTATCATCTGTCTATTTGAAAGAATAATATCCTACCGATGTGGACCAATGTTTTGTAAAAAGAAAAAGAATGAAAAAGGGTACAGCCTAGGTAATGCCTGTGTAGTAACTAGCAAGTTATCAAAGACAGTTTGTTCATTTTCACTGCTGTTTCATTTTTAGATATATTGTAAATGTTCAATGTTATTATATCATCCTATTTTAATATTTCTTGTAACTGTGTAGTACACACTTTCATTGTGTGTGTTTTATCTGTCTGCAATAAAGCCTACCTACCTACTGTACCTATTACATATTCTGATTTTTTTCCCTACAAATTATTCTATTCTCTCATTTTTATTTCTAAGATCACTATTTGAGCTACTGTGCTGACACAATTTTGCTTGTGGATCAATCATGTATAAGTCTATTTTAGAGTTATATTTTATTTTGAAGGGAGGAGGACAGCATTGCTGCAGTAGCCTATCCTTTCCAATCCAAAGATGACAGCCAAAAGTAAGTATCATGTATTGTTGTCTAATGTATTTTAAATGTTGAAATAATACACTCATAAAACTGTACCATAAACATTGCAATGGCCTTAATGGACTTTGGTTGCATTGTGAACACGGCCTGTACTGAGCAGACAAGATTTCATGAACTTATCTCCCTTTAAAGTGATAATAGATAGAAGATAACATTGCATAAGCACATTTTCATCCAGTTCCCTTGTTTTCTTTTTGACTTGGCAGAACATGATGAAAAGAAGAAAATCATTGCACTTTTCAAATGTATTACATTTAATAAAACATTTACAAGCAAATTTACATGTCTATCGCAGGTTGCTCCGAAGTTACATCGACTCAATTTTGAACAAGGAGGACCAAGGGAGACCAGAGATCAACTCCTGGGAGCAAGGTAACTTATTCTTCACTGGTCAGCTTTTCCCAGGCTTCACACTGTAGTAGTTATAGTAAATTGAACATGTAGTAATTATTCGATGTTGTCCAGAGGTGTTCTTCCTGTTCCGTCTTTATGACTATGACCGCAGTGGGTTTCTGGATGGCTTGGAGATGATAAAACTACTTTATGATTTTAATGCCTTTCATTCTCCTGGAGTCGTTCATTCCAATAATGAGGTAAATAAACATTAAGGTTTTTCCCCCTACTGTCTGTCCAATAGAAACAACAGAAAATACACAAACATTGAAGTTTATCATTTTGTATTAAAGATAACAAGAAACAACAAATTGATTATTTTAATCTTATCACCGGTCGTCGTGGTTAAATAACGTCACTGCTTTTTGAAGCTGTTGTGGAAAATTTAGTTAATTTGTTCATTATTAGCCTTTTTTAAATGTAGCTTTTTATCCTATTCCAGTATTTTTACTACTGTTACAAACCTTTTTCTTCCTGATGGCACATTTCCTGACTTTTTGCACCCCCCTGTGTGATCCTGTCCTAATAGCTGTTGTAACAAGTACATTTCTCCATTGTGAGATCAATAAAGAACTATCTTATCTTATCTTATCTGAAAAAGGAAGTTAAACTTTTCCAGTTCATATTTTCGTGTGACTGTGACATATTACTGATTACTGCCCAGTACACCATAGGGGTGTAGGGTATCAACAAAGCCATCCCCTCCCTGTGTGACATAGACATACTGTATATATTGATATACTGTACGTACAACGGCCCATTCATGGGAGTAGTCCTATATTGGGAGTGAAATCCAGTTTTAGAGGGCCAACCGCTAAGCGCCTCACTTCAGCGCAAACTCCCTTCTCCTCGGGGGAGACTGCCCGCCCAGGGAGACATTCATGCCAGAACCGCCTCTGGTGGAATCAATATGCCGCTCCTACAAAGCAAAAAGGCCCTCGCGGGGCTGGCAGAGCGACAACAGTCCTCCGTAGTTCTCCAAGGCCTGTCAATCAAAGCTAAACGCTAAAACTTAAAAAAATCCAGTACAGTGTGGTTAAAAATATGATACACCCCCTCAGTGTTGTCACAGGAGAACAAACAAGCTTTGGAAAAAATAATATTTTTCGGAGCCAGGCTTTTAAGCTGTTTTTGACATGTGCAAAGTCCCCGAAGGATTCATCTTTCTTTCTGGAGTCGCCTGTAGCCACTAGGGGATATTCACTGCTATACCACACAGCTATGTCAACCATGAGGACCAAAGAGAAGTGCCATCCTCGCCCATTGAGATAGGCTCAGAAATTATTACGACATTAATCATGAACCAGCTCTAAAAATTTAGACTATGCAAATCTGACCTTCGCCCATCTCAATTTTACACTATTTTTCAGAATGTTATGATGTCAACCATGTTTTTATCTTTTCATTAGATTGTGTCTGTGGTGGATCTTTTACTGCAAACTCAGGATTTGAATCATGATGGTCTGTTCAGTCCAGCCGAGCTGCTCTTACCTCCCTTACCTACAGAGGTAATCCTCAAAGACACCAATTCATAGTTTTCAGTCACATTACATTTGTGCTGTTATGGACACATCTTTAATGATTTAGAAGCTAGAATATGTTGTATGTTAACTGTCCTCATTTTTTACAAGGAAGAAAATTAATCTTTCCTTTTTTTCAAGCACAAAGAAACTGTAAAAGACACAATTGAAGTTGCTCAAAATGAAGTGGAGGTTCAGATGGAAACACAGCCACACCAAGAAGAGACTGTGGAAGAGGACAGTCCTGCCGCCTCAGATGACCAGCACACCCCACAAGAAGCACAAAATAACCCAGTACCAGAACAGGCCGAAAACGTAGCTCCTGTTCATGAAGGACAACCAGAAATATGACCACATGCGGGAAAAAGAGAATCCTGTTTTTATTTTCAAAGCTTTTCTTTTGGATTTAATGCTTTGATTTGTGATTAATGTATTAGACATATTTAAAGTGAGAAAAAGCTATATGCTCTAAAATAGCCCGATTAAGGCTTTAGGCTACTTGATGAGACCATGAAGGGTCACTTAGGGCTGGGTACCATTAAAAAAAAAAAAAAAAATCTATACCAGTAATCAAGCATTAAGTACTTGGTGAACGATACCGGTATCTGAACAATCCGGTTTTCGATACCTATCCTAAATTATTCGTCATCTAGAACCATAAAACTGAACAAATTGTATTCCACAAAATACAATTTCTTTTAATTTTTTATTACTTTATTATTTTATACTATTATGTTATATCTATTTTATAGTGATGTATACTTTCTTAGTGCTGTCTCAGGACCCACCAGGCATATTTTCTGTACCATTCTTTTTTTGATACCAGTAGTACCTAGCCTTAGTCGCACTTGCACTAAATTTGCGCACCTAAAGACAGATAAAAATGCAATAATAGCAATGTGATTTTTAATACTGTATAAATATAGGCTCAAAGTTTTTTCTAAAAACCTTAAGCACAAAATAAAACTGATGTTTAAGAGCCAGTGCCTTTGTTGTGAATTTGTACAAAGCAAATATTTCCCCATAACAAAGTAAATATTACAAAATAGGCCAAATTAACTGATGAACCTTGAGCACAAAGTAATTCTTGGTCCTTTCTTGCATAGAGCAGCAAGCACTACGTTGAAAAATACATTATATTTGATCAATGACACGATTGCCACGTGGATGTGGCGCTTGACGGTTGCTATGCAACAGAGCAACAACAAAAAAGATGGCGGCGCATAGACAGAACACAGGTTTGTGGATCATTATTATACAGATTTATTAGTTTTCCTGTTGCTTAAAGTATGTTCACTGTCAGAGGCCATGGCGTCAGACGTCCACAAGAAAATAAAAGCTGCTTTTGAAGCCTTTGACTTCGAAGCAAACAACACTGTGGATGTTAGGTGAGAGACTTTGTTAGTTAGCTTAGCTAGATTACTCACCATAAATACAGTACATACATGTTCACTCTAGAGAGTGAGACTGGACAATGAATTTGACCATGTGCTTTTAGAGATATTGGCACCATTATATGCTCCCTTGGTTGCTTCCCATCTCAAGCAGACCTCCATGACTTCATAGCACAGGTAAATATTGATTCCTTCAAAAGAGACTAGCGTTACATCATCTACCAGTCATCAGTTAATTGTCACATAATTGAGATACAGATTCTTGATAACGCATCAGTCTTCCCTTTTACCAGGTAGAGGACCAAACTGGATGTATACATTTGGAGAAGTTTCTTCCTGTTATGACCAAAGTTTTGTTGGAGAAGAAGTACGTCAATAAAGCTTTCACAGAAAAATAGTTCTATGTACTATTCATATTATTCTGATTTGTTTATTGAAAGAACCCTTTTCCCACACTGCGCTCATACATTTTTGCTTCACTACAGATTTCCTCCCATCTCAGAGGACAAACTTCTTCAAGCTTTTGAGGTGAGGAGCTACCTTTAAAGTAGAGTTACAGTTTCTAGAATGTCAAATGTGTGATTTTACCAGACTTTGGACAAAGAGAAGAAAGGTTACTTGGAACCAGAGGAGCTAACAAAATGCATGATGCATCAAGGTAATGACGAATGGTCAATTTGGTGTTTGAATTGTAAAAAATGTAAGCGTGTTTTGTGTCGTCGTCTGATAAAGGTGAAGTTTTTACTCAGGAAGAGATGGATGAGATGCTGACCGCGCACACCGACCAAAAAGACCATGTCATTTATTACAAAGACGTCATTGATCAACTGACTTTAGACAGTGACTTATGAATACATTTTTGGTTTACAAAATTACGTTTCATGTAGAATGTTTTCTTGTAACATCAACTGTAGGAGTCACTATTCGTAAAATCCCCAATGAATGAAACCAAAGGAAAAAAAGAGAATTCCATTGTTTTTGTGTTTTTTATCTCCATCAAAATGTTTACACACACACACAAAACAGACAGAACTGAAATTGCATGGCTAATCTAAAACCAAAATGATCACAAATGGTTCCAAATGTAGTTTGTAGGGCCTTTTCAGTATAACATGACTCACTGTGGAACCATTGCATTTTTTATTTTATTTGAATGGGTCAATGCATATTAATGAACAGACAACGGGTGCTGGAAATATGACAGATTTAGCTCAAGGCTAATTTCTATCCGTAGTCCCGTGGTGTAAAAACACATCACCGAACAAAGAACGTTGTACATGGCGCACACAACCAGTCGGCAAACACTCCCTTTATGAAAACACAATCAAAGTAAGGCAAATTAGCCATCCTCAGTCAGTACGAGTCATCGAGGGAAAAAAAAGAACATGAATTTGTTTAGGCTTTCAATTGCACAAGTGCTTTACAGGTTTTTCCAGACACGAAAACAGTGAATGTAATAAAACGGACAATTAAATAACCATGTACTGGAATGTCATATCCGCACCGAGTCTAGTCTTTCACAAAAATGGCTCATCTCTAGAAACAGTAAGAATGTAATTAATATATTACTCAAACTTGTCATATCGCCGCAAGGTTCTGTATCTAATCTTAGCAGCACACCTTTCCGTCCTCCCTTTATCACTGAAACCAGGTGATACAAGTGTAACTCAAAGCCGCGTCGACCTCAACAAATCTTCAATCATTTGGTCCAGAGTGGTAAAAAGCTAAACACAAAAGTATATACGGTGTACGACACGAATAGGAGGTAGAGCGAGTTGACGTATCCAGCTACCAACAGTGGTCTTTCAACATAGTTTTTGAGTTATTGCACGGCAGTACATTGCAAACTATAGAAGGAACAAAAATCACAAATAGTAGGAAGAACTTTTTCTACATGTAAATTTGACAATGTGGGTTTGTGGAGGTGTCTGTAAAGTAAAATATTTTGCTGCATAATGGTTTGAATATTGGGAAGAAAAAAAAAATCTGCAAAGCTTTATGCCACTATTTGATGCATTTGTCTACTAAAGACTACTCTGAGTTATGTGTTATCAATTCACCCAAACCCAAGGCTATTGTGTTGTAATAAGGCTAGACATTTTTCAAGTGAAAAGTGTTTGAGGAGAAACCTGCATAAGGGTTGACCTGATTTTCCCTAAAAAAAAAAAAAACAACTTTGTGTAAAGAATGTCCCACATCTTTAATGCCGATAGAGTAAAAGTAACCAGCATCACATTCAACACTTGCATGTGCAGCAGTATTTATTTTTGCATGGTGGGGTTACCCAAATCAGTGATTCTCAAACGGTGTAGCTTCAGGACGCATCCCATCAGATAATGACAATCCAAAGCCAAACTTGAAATACTGCATTATTCACCACTTTTATATTTTACAGTGTAGAACAGCCATCCCCAAACTCTAGACTGATATAGGCAAAGAACCAACAATAAGAATGCTCTATTTAAAAGAAAATGCAATGGTTTTTGTCATAAACTTCATATCAAGGACAATGGGTTAAATTAAATTATAAAGAAATTGATAAAAAGTTAATTTCAACCTCAGGTTTTAAATTAATTTATTCAACTTTAGGAGGACCCCTGCAGTGCCTCTGAGGATCCCCCCAAGGGGCCCTGGACCCTAGACAGTGAAAAGAGAGTTCCGTTTGATTCAAGCAGTGATCATAAGTCTGACAATCAAAACAATTTATAAACTATCCATTATATTGTCCAGTGACACACTTTTGGGCCCTGACCCACCAGTTGTAGCCATCCGTAAACTCCAGTCAATTATCATTTCCTACATGTTACGTCTGGGTCTCTGTGGCCGCGATACATCGGTTGAACTTCATTCTACCATTCAGCGAGAGGGTGTTGTAGGTGACTTCAAGCATATGCGGGAAATAACCAGAGTTTACAGACAGCTAAGGCCAGGCTAGGGATTGGGTAAAATCAGATCCAATCGTTTCAAACTTTAAAAAGGAGTTCACCCCTCCCACCTGAAAACGGAGCTCAATTGCGAAGATCCAGACCCTCTGTACGAAATGAGTACAAGGGTATCGTAAGACCAGGCTACACCAGTTGAGAACCACTGACGCCAATCCCATAAAAACACGTTACTTTGACTAGATCTGCAGGACCAGGCCAGCGGCGGAGATGTTGTCCCCTCCACCTGCCGTCTGGAAAACCTCGGTACAAACCAACACCGGTGCGACGCAGATCTCGTAGTCGTGTTCCTGCCAGCAGCTCACCGGTCGGCTTTCTTTGAGGGGGATGCGCTGGCTGCCCTCCTGCCTGCTCACAGAGAACGAGTCATCCATGATCAGCCTAGCCTTGCTCAGGTCAATGTCATTAGACCCGCAGACGTGACGGTTGGCGGTGAGCGAGGCCTTAGCCGTGGCAGACATTGTGTTCTTCCACTGGGATCCCCGCGTCACGATCATGGCTTGGAAGGCAAGAGTGTGAACGTGAAGTCGAGTCAGTGCCTTGACTTTAGTCAGATCGCCTTCTGTCCTCGCGGCGAGTTTGTAGCGCTGGTTAAGAATGCGGTAGACTTCCCTCATCTGGTCCAGGACAGTGGCCACACGAGGGTTCGGGTCTGAAAGTACGGTGATGTTGGATCCTTTAAGCAGGCTGAGCAGGTTTGGAAGCTCTTGCTCATTCATCCCTAAAGAATCTGACTGTAAATGAGAAAAACAAAATGAGTCATGCATTTAGAAAAGGGCCTATACTTGATATTTTTCCAGGTAGTGAAATTTATTTGGTTTTGTCCTCCTTCAGTAAATTGTAAAAGGTAGAAAATACAGTGCACATCTAATTCCCAATTTCTGAATTAGCTTGGTTGCCATGGTTTCAGTAGCATTTGACAGTTAGAACAGTGAACAGTGGGACGAATTCTTGTTACAGCAGCTTGGTTTTGCATTAAAGTGCTGCTAATAATGTGAACGGCAGTAAAGAAAAGTAATATACAGCACAAAAACTGACCTCACATTAGAGCTTTGATGGTCAGTTTTTGTGAGGTGTATTCCTTTCCTTTTTCTACCGTTCACATTACAGAGCCTTTCACTGCTTACATCAGTGACATCAGCTGGAGGCAGGAAGTGAGCAAGAGAAATAAGATTAAACTAAAACTAGCGATTACAAGTGTAAAACTACAACTAAAAAATGTTGTCCTGTTGTGGCTTAAGGCGCAAGAACAAGAGGATCGACATTTGAGACTATAAAATAAGGTTTTATCTGATATTTCCAACAACGGTTAGACATTTGTTTATCGTTACTATGACAACAGCTACAATGGAAATAGATAGGGATCTAGCTTTCCGCCTCCAGCTAAGCCCGGGCTGATTACAAACATTGAAAGGGTCTATTAGCAGCGCTTTAATGCAAAACCAAGCAGCTGTAACAGGAGTTTGTCCCACCGACCGCTGTTCTAATGGCAACCAAGCTAATTCAGAAATTCTGAGTTATAAAACGTCTTTTATGCTCAAGAACTAGCAGATAGGTTGATCCTGAAAGTTGAGAAACATGCTTATTAAGTCATCCCTGTGAAAAACTGGGATGTTAGAAATGTATTAACAATGAGTTTGAGCACAACAAACCATTAACTTTCCAAACAATGAAAGCAAACACAGTGAACAAGAAAAGCAGGAACAGGGCCTTTAAATAGGATAGGACCTTGGCTGTGTGTATACGTACATAAGGAATGACATAATGAAGGAGGTCTTCCATGATACTTTCTTCTACAAAGCTGGCCATTTCAAAGTGAGCACCGAGTTTGGCTGATGTGGAGGATATGAGGGTGTACAGACGAGAGAGAAGAGCATCACGTTCTCCTAAACAAACAAGAACAAATCATGAGGATAGGGCTGGGCGCAGGTCTGAGCTCAAATACTTTCTCTCGGCTCATTGCCTCTACGGTCAGGATTAAACCAGAACTAAACCAGGAGAAAACTAGGTCTGAACCAGGTCTAAAATCGGACAATATCACGGACCAGGATATCAAGAAGAAAACCGGACTAAAGCAGAGACTGGAATCAAGGTCTAAACCAGAACCAAACTAAAAAGGACTAAACCTGGGACAGAACAAAACAATGATTACCCTGACCTAACCCAGGACTAAACCAGGATTAAACCAGGTCTAAAACCAGGACTACACCCAAGCACTCAATCAGAAATAAACCAAGACAAAATCGGACAATATCACAGACTGAACCACGACTAAACCATAAAGGGAGCATGTCAAAAAAATATTTTGACATTTTAGTGCAAACCTGCCCAAAAGTGTCCTTTTATACCTAAAACCGTCATCAGCTCTGCCACGCCTCACCATCCTCTCTAACGCTGTGGTATCACTGTGGCTCCTCCCCTCCTCCCCCGTAGCCAGTTGCAGTTGGAATAGCGAACACGCCTCTTTCATGGCAGATTTCAAATTTTTGGTATGGGTGGAAGGCTCTGAGACGCCCGTTTAGGCCCTCTTTAACCAAGACTAAACCATTACAACACCAGGTCTAAACCCAAGAAGAAGCAGATGACTTTAGTCGCCTTTAAAAGACAATCTACACATGAATTGTGAGAAAACCGATATTGTGATAAGACTTTTTAGCCACATCACCCTAACCCTACATGAGGATAAGCAAAGCGAGCACAAAAAGTATTTTTTTTCCATTACATTGAGTAACAGATATTTATATTACCCGTTTGGAAGGGAAAACTGTCCATCATTTGAAGTCCACCGACAATGAGTAGATCTGGCTGGAAGTCTGTAAGCTTTTCAGCAAATTCTTCCATGGAGTCCAGGTACGGGTTATGATCATCACTGTGAATAATGTATCTAGACCACATAATCAAATAGTTTCATGTCAGGCAAACTGGCACGGATAGATGTTTTATACTGTTAACATTGATAAGTATTTTGATGATTTCATACCTGTTGGCCCTACGTGAGGTGTAAGGTCCCCATGTGGCACCCACTGGATATTCCATGATGAGGTGAATATCTGGTTCCTCAAGAACCTTTCCTGCCACTGATAAAGAGCAGTGAAGTCAAATACCAGCGGGCACAGGGGCAAAGCAAACCTTATTTTTATAGAAAAGCAAAAAAAAAGAAGAAAAAAACAGTTATTTATACCTGTAATATGCTCAGACAGGACATCAGTAAAATCTGGGCTGAAGCTTCCCCCAAGCAACACATCACATCCCTCTTTTGCCAAGCGACTGGCCATTACTGGGGCATTACCGCCCACTGACCATCTGTTACCAGGTATGTCCCGGGACGCTTCAACTAGTTCACTGAAGAGTGTGTCATTTATCATAAAGCGCCTGCACAAGGACCAGAAGCAGTCAGGTAAATATGAGCAAGCAAGAAAAACCTGTTTAAGACAGTGGATAATAGGATATGCAAAAATATATGAAAGGATATTATTATGCTGTCAGTAAAATGGTCTGACTCAATAGATTGACTTTAATTTACGACTTACTCTGCTGCAGCTCCAGGTGCAAAGAAATAAGCAAAGCTCTGAGCAAGTTGCTCAGTATTTTCTAAGTAGTCATGATGTAGGGGCTGCGCTGAGGGAATTAGGCCAATCTTATTTAGCAGTGAGACTCCATCCACCAATAAATCTGCACATCCCCCAAAACCTGCATAAGAAAATATCAAATGAATAACAAAAAGCAAACACACCAAAGAGGTTACAAGCCAGTAGAGCTAATATGTAAGCGTACAAGCTATAGACAGTAAGAAATCCACACTGACTGACTGTCACTGCATGCACCTGCTGGGTCAAGAAAAGGGGCAACATGATAAGTGAGAGTCTTTATAGGTTTTTAAAATTACACGTGCTGATACAGCTTCAGCTGCTGGATTAGATGTCTCAAAATGTGCCCTTTAACAAGAGCAGAAGTGTTTATTGTAGAAGGCATTCTTTATAAGATATGGACCTTGTTTTTATGTTTACCCCTCTATGCATGGAATAGAACGGTCCCAGATATACAACATGCAAAAGCACTGTGTGAGATGTTATTTTATTATTATTTTTTTTTTAGATCTCATGTAGGTTAGTTTCTATTAAAGTACCAACATGGTTAAACAAGCTTATATAAACAAGTCGAACAAGGTAATTATTTAGCAACTCTAATAATCTGATCTTCTTCTAGATCAGATTTCCCAATAAATCTATAATTTTGTTTTCTGAAGTGTATTTTGGCACCATATGCTCGCCTGTCTGTCCTACCCACAGGATTAATTTGCTTAAGACATTAATTTTGTTTGAATTGCATATAAGCTTTTCCCCACCGACTTGAGTGTATCTGTACAGCCTAATAGTCTTTTGGTCCAGACAAAATGCACAGCCGTAAATCCAGCATAGATGTGGCTGGAGCAGTTCAGTTTACGCACTCACCGATGGCTACTTTGGGTCTGGCCACACTATCGATGCCGACTTTGCGTTCAGCGCGTAATAAGGAGGACAAAAGTGTGTCCAATCGGTCATCCAGAACATTACGATCAGATGAGCGAAACCAGAAAGCCAAAAACACAACGAATAAGGACACAACAGGCCCGTATTTAATCCAGGATACCCTTCCGCTTCCCTCCATCGTTCACACTGACTGCTTCTCACCGTAGTTCCGTGATGACGAGGCTGTAGCTCCACCTACAGGGACATCGAGACAGGGGCGCTGCTACATGAGGGTGCCCTGGCGCTACATGAGGGTGCCCTGGCGCTACATGAGGGTGCCCTGGCGCTACATGAGGGTGCCCTGGCGCTACATGAGGGTGTCCTGGCGCTACATGAGGGTGTCCTGATTGTGTGCACAGTCCTGAGGCGGCAGGATTTTTGTTTATGGGTTTCACAGTGATAGTGATAAATGGACCGTTTTCATTGCAAGCAATATTGAAAGAATGCAAAAAAAAGCCCTGTGACTGAAAAGGTAGGCAGGCTTGAAATTCATATAGTTTACCCCAAAATTTACAATAATCATTGTTTAATAAAATGGCTCAGTTATTAGATTAATATTGACTGGACTGACAAGAGTTTAAAAGCGTATGCCTTATAAAATCCTTAAGCTAGTAAGTTTTGGAAAGTAAAGTAACCACAGTGGCCAGTGAGCAAAAAAGTTGGTCAGGCCCAGTGTGTGAATATAAAAAGGCCTTGGTCCAGGTGAATGACAGATGTTACTCTAAGTGATTTACTTATTCACAGGACATTACATCTGGTCGAGACATTTCATTCGTGTGTGACTTATTTTTGATCATTCTTGATGTCTGATATTGATTTGTTTTTGTCCATACCGACCTTTGAGAGGACTTCTGTTATATTGGGCGTTACAAAAATAAATTGATTGAGATCACTGCATCCTGCACCCCAGCAGTGTCTTCTGTAAGGACTCCAGCACGGACCTCTGTAAAAAGGCAGCATTTTGGAATAAAATAATTTCCCCCAGACTCAAACCTACAAACTTGTGATTCATGCACGTTTAGAATTAGTCGCAACTCTGGGTGCCAGCAGGAGACCACTCCCTCAGGTCCTGAGATGGTTCATAAGCAGTCTTTACCATATTAATACAGCCTACTATACTACATTAAAAAAGTAAAAAAAATATTGACCATATATAAATACTTAAGTTTTACAGAAAAAAAACAACAACTTTGATTCACAGAGCTTGACTACTTTTCACAGCCTGAGGACATGTTCGACCCCCCCCCCCCCATATAAAAAGAGGAAGATCTTAGCTACCATTGAATCAAATATCAAAATAGAGAAGAGGTAAAAATGCAGACAGGAATAAAAAATAATCCTTTAATTTTACATTCTTATGAGATCAATTGTAACAGAAACACTTAAAATCATTCT
>OMNZ01090772.1:0-12246 GCA_900303255.1 Lesueurigobius sanzi | reverse complement strand
CTTATACTCAAATACAAAAGATATGCAAACATAAAACATATTTAAAATGTAGAATTGCTGCAACAAATGGGTTTTTTGCCACAGGTGTATACAGGGTCTCATTTAGTTCATGTTTTGGCAGCAATTATGTCTACTCCAGAGCAGTGAACATGGTTACAAGCGTTGCATACCGTGCATGTTGTGCGAGCGCAAAGCAAGTCAGTTAGTTAAAACATTTACTAAAAAGAACATTGACACGTTGCCTGAAGGGTCCTCCTCTAGAGATCACCCCAGTTAAAACCTGTAGATAGAAGCAGGATCAGTGAGTGGGCCATCACATACATGTTTATAGACCAAGTGTCCTGCCATTTGACAGTTCTCATTTAACTTACTTTTATTTGGGAATGCCAGCTACAATGTCTGCTTCAATGCCACAGTGGTCAGATCCACGGAAGATTTTGAAGAATCCTATATAAAAAAAAAAAGAAAAAAAAAAAAAAAAAAAAAAAAACAAAAATGTTAGTTACGCGCAATCCAGCTCTTTTGCTTCTGATAATCGAAAAGTAGGTTTTATAGATGACATGGGTTGGGTTACATGGGTGCTTATGTAAAGAAACTGGTTTGCAGAGTGAAAAAGTGACCGGTCATTGTTACATTAAAAAGGTGCACCATGTGAAAAAAAAAAAACTTATTGATACTAAATATTGGTGCATATTTGACACTTTAGTGGCCCAGTGTCTGTTTGGGGGCAGCATGGCACCCTTGTTTTCCATCACAGTGGCCTCTATGACGCTCCAATATCAATTGTTTTTAGGGTTTTTACATAGAGACCTTTGTGATGGAAAACAAAGGTGCCATGCTGCACCCAAACACTGGGCCACTAAAAATGTGCCCATATCCATTTAGATTAAAGTTGGTGAAAGCATCTGTTCAGTATCAGATATATGGATTAGATCGCCAATATTGCATTTGCATTTTTTTTTCTGGGATCTGCTCCGATATACCAGTATTGGATCAGTTAATCCCTAAAAAAGTTAATGGTCAATACACAGGGAGAGTGAAGGGATGCCTCACCATTCTCTCCCCAGTCGGTGTTCCAGGAGTTGGCACAAAGCCAATAGGGAACCCCATTCTCTTCTCCCCAGCCCAGAATCTTAATGGCATGACCTCCAACAGGTTCTCCAGTAACATGCTTATACACTCCTGTCAAAAAGGTCAACACAAATGGATAAGAAATACACTTTTGCAGGTAAGAGGACATGAAAACATGGGGGGAAAAAAAAAAAACACATACCAGATTTGTACAGCAGGAAGTCTTCATAGACAGTGAAAGCACCTTCCACAGGACCATTCTTCGAGATTTCAGCCTGAATCTCAGCCACGTCTGACGGCACACTATAGGAGGATTTACCTGCAAGTTGATTTAGTAAGTGATCAGCAGGGCTCAACACATGACACTGGCCAAACACTGGTAGATTTCCATTTTGACTACAGTAAGAAAAGTAACAAACCTGTTCAAGGCTCTAGTTATACCACATCTTTGAGGACTAGTCTATATTCATGTACTGTATATCCTTATACATTTACAGTCCATACCAAAGTACTTGTCCTTCTTGTATGACGGTGAGTAGCCTGGTTCACACTGGGCCACACAATCGGGGGTGCCTCCTCCTTCACCAGTGCAGGGCGGCCTGCTCCCATTCACATGATGCTCACAGGGGGCGATGGTGTACGGGCGACAGCCTGAAAACATCGAGGCATCAGAACTGCACAAGCCTTAGTGTTCAGGTACTGCATGTGAAACAGCACTTACCAATGTGAGAGTCGTACAAGCCTCCAGTGACAAGCCCCTCTTCATTCCAGAAGTCCCAGGCAGCTGAAGGGTACCCGCCATTACATCTACATAGATATAAAAATGTTAAATTCTCAAATCAGTTCCAATCAGATCCTTAAATTATGTTTTATTGCCTATTCCTGTGTTTCAGTCATGTTATTTATGTGGTTATGGGCACCCAAAGATCTTTAATAAAACCCTAGATCGGACATGATGCTCGTTGACGTGGCGGCCATCTTGTGATTGTTCTCTGAGGCCAATGCTACATAGCAAGTAAATGTAAAAACGGGAACACGGTGTTCATTGATAGAACTGTGTAATTTGAACTACAGTAGTCATTTTGGATTTGTTGTATTCCTAGGTATCTCAGTAAAGACATATTTACTCTGAAATAGGGAGTTTTGTAAATATTTAAAAGACTATTGTTTCCTAGTCTTCACGCCATTCATTCTACAGCCTCACCGTCTCAAGTTCACTGGCTAAATATTGGTCAAATTATGTACATTTTCTTCTTTCAGCACTGTGCTCATACAAACCAAATTATTTAGGAAGCGAGAATATGGAGCTATTGCTGTACTTTAGCATATATTGCACTAGCTATGCAAAAACCTAATTTTCTTGCTTGACTAGACACAAGGTCAGTCAGTATTTAGGGAAAAAAAAAAAAAAAAAATCATGACATGAACGGAATAAAAAAAAAATAAAAAAAGTGGAGTTTCATATTTGTTTACGCTGCACTATAGCTCCAAATGGACAATCACTACATGGCCGCCAGAGCTTGCTATTCATTCCAATGTATTACTATGGCCATGTCCCATCTAGACGTTTTATTTGTGGGCACCCTTTTGAGGACTTTCCCCATTCATAAAGATACATTTTGTTTTAATTTCATTCTTAACAGCTATAGAAACAGTCCTCATATGTCACATGGGTATTTATTATAAACATTTTACCCCATGCCACAGCTGTCACAACAGGTCAGCAGGTCTTCAGCAGAGATCGAAACAGCGATTTTACCAGCGCTATGGACACACACACGGTCTGAAATGGCCTCCGCTGCACCAAACGCCTAAATGATAAAACAATTTACCCAAACATACACAGGCGAAAAAAGTTTACTCGTTAATACGGGTAGCGGCAAGTCAAGCTTAATACTTTTTAATGCCCAAATACAAAAATCAGTACATATTTTATATTTGATATGGAACATTTTTGACCTGAAATACAGTATGATTTCTGCCAAAACTCCAGTCTAGACACTCATTTTTGACAAGCTAAAGGTGGCCACACACTAGAGGATTTTTAATCTTTTGAGACTAAAGATCTGTACAAAGACAACACACTTAAGGACAGACATGAGGACACCACATGAGGAGTCCCACCACAGATCATGCCATGAGAGAAAGTTTTTATTGAGCCACACCTCCTAAGACTAAAAATCTGGCTAAAAATCCTCTAGCGTGTGGCCACCTTTATGCTGTCAAATTAGTTGAGCAACTTTTGATTTAACACCAGTTTGAATGTAATTTACTGCTTTTTAATGACTGATTTTTGAAACCCTGTTAGAAAAGTAAAAGTAGAAATTTTACCCAGCATGATCCACAGGAACCTTGGTCTCTGATCTCTTTAATAGTTGGACATTCTGGCCACTGCTCCCTGGAGTCAAATTCTTTGGCCAACTTCAGGTTACCACCAAACTGAACCCTGTGGTGCAAACAAGTTTACCATCTTACCCAAGCATTAAAAAGAAACATTGACCTTAATCTGGAAATGCACTTGTTTTGCATCGCCACCCAGAGAAATCTAAGAGGATTTAATTGAACACCACGTCCCAGGCTCTTTGCCGTGTAATCGAGGCTAAACTGTTGTCAACTTGCATGGACTGGAGACTTAAGTTGCATGAAACTCACATGACGGGCAGTTTGGGTCCATTCAGCAGCGCACCACAGAGCTTCTGTACGTAACTGAAGTCTGCATTACGGAAGTTGTGACCAGCCTGAAGAAATCAACCAAAAACACCACACACAAAAAAAAACAAATCACTTGAAACTGCAGAGGGTGAAACAGGAGCGCTCTTAAATGTGAAACGGAGGCTGACCGTCCAAGTGGTGTTGATTTTGTTGATGTAGTTGACCATGTCGCTGGACAGTGCCTGGAATCGTGGTCTGGCCAAGCTCACTGAAAAAGTGGCTGCCAAGACCAGAAGGGCAGTCTTCCACATTTTGCCTAGAAAAAGGTCACGGCTATTAATATTTAGAAATGGAATATATTGAATCAATGGCAAACAACTGGATTTAGAGTGAATCCACTGGTCTCTCATTGTAAACATATTAAGAGCCATTCTTGACCCAGTGAACAGCAAAATTGTTTTTTGTACTTGACTTTTCAAGATCCTTCACAAGGTTTGCAAAACTTGGGAAAGAACCACGTTTTACATGATGAAGCAATTCTGAGATGAAAGTGTTAGATATAGGGCTGGGCGATATGGCCAAAAAATCTCATCACGACTTTCTTTAGTTTAAAAATCACGATTTTCTCACAATTCATGTCTAAAGTGTCTTTTAAAAAAGGCGTCTAAAGCCATCTGCTTCTTGGGTTTAGACCTGGTGTTACAGTGATTTAGTTTTGGTTCAGATCCGTTTTAGTCCAGAGTTTTGACATGCTTCCCTCATGGTTTAGTCCTGGTTTAATCCTGGTGCAGTCTGTGATATTATCCAGGTTTAGACCCAGTTTCTCTTGGTTCATTTCTGATCGAGTCCTTTGGTTTAGACCTGGTTTAGTCCTGGGTAATCATCGTTTCATTCTGTCCCTGGTTTAGTCCTTTTTAGTTTGGTCCTGGTTTAGACCTTGATTTCAGTATCTACTTTAGTCTGGTTTACCTTTTGGTTCAGTCCTGGTTTAATCCAGATTCAGTCCGCGATATTGTCTGATTTTAGACCTGGTTTACACATAGTTTTCTCCTGGTTTAGGTAGGTAGGTAACTTTATTTATACCCGTAGGTAGTTCTGGTTCAGTAGAAGCAGTGAGTGGCGAAAGAGTCAGTATTTGAGCTCATAAAACATTAAAAAAAAAAAAAAAACACACGATATGACGATGTTCCCAAAAAAGCAGATCGTCACGGACATCAGATCACATCGCCCAGCCCTAGTTGGATACATTACAAACATTAGTGATTAAACCAGTTGAAACAGGTTAATACAGATATGAGGAAGTGACTCAAAACCTCATGTGATTGGGGTTTTTAATACAATACACCACAACAGAATTAAAACTAAGCTAAGCATCATTTTCTTTTTTATAATTGTCACTCCTAGGTTAATCATGTTAAAGTAAGCATATGCAGTGGATAATTGGAGCACAAAGGGCTAACTAACCAACATACAACGTCACGTGACTGAAATGTGTCATCAACACCACAAAGGAAAGAGTTGATCTTTGAGAAAACCTTAGATAAAGTTAATTCCTTTTATCGGTTATTGGTGGACAGTTTGACATGCCACAAGGAAATAAGTAAAATCTATTAACCCAGTACAATAAAGGCTTTTTAGAAATTGTAAATAGAGAATCGCAGTTGTGGGAAGAGTGCCTTTTATCCTCTTCAGTGAAATCAATTCTTTGGAAAGGCAGGGCACTCCTCTACTCTACTTTCGTTTTAGGTTTTATAAATGATGGATCAAAACAGCTTCACAACAATGCCTTGAAACAAGATCTAGATTTAGCCACAAGTCAACTTCATTACTTTTTCTACTACACTAGCTCTGCTTTTCCTACTATCAGGTTTTATTGTGCGATTATTGACCAGGCGCAGGTGTGCATTCGCTTTTCAGTCTGAACCGGCGATGTCATCGTGTCTGGGCATGAATCCAACAACACGGCAGTTTCTCCTCCAGTAAAACATCCACGTGAAGCAAACAATAAGCACGAGGCTGTGTAGTTTTAAGAGTTAAATGAGAGAAAACCCGAGATTGGCAGGCAAACACAATCATAGGAGCCGCCTATAAAGCAAAATCTTACAATTCAGCAATGACGAGGACCAAAATGATTGCTCGCTCAATACATGTATTATCTTAAAGAAGTACCTGGTTTTGGTTGACCCGCGCCTGTCCTTTCTGTGAGCGACTGTGGAACAACTTTAGCCCGACACCGTCCTGTGCCATTTATTCCTGAAACCACGTGACAGTCACATGAAAGCCTCTCATGTGATCAGGAAATACATCCACATGTGCGGTTTGACTGTTCAATATTTCTTCTTTGCTTTGTTGTGCTTGTTATCGTTGCATTTTTAATCTAATCGACTTTGACCATATTTATTGAGAAAATAAAATGAATCTGACTGGCACAATAAAGGCGGCACTGCTTCTTTCAGAACACAGGGGGCGCGCATGCCCCTGGTTGACGGTCTAATGTTGGATTTCATTAAAGTCCTTTTGACATATTTTTTTCTAACGCTAGAATAACATTTGTTTTATCCTTCAGTATATTGTAAAAATAAGTTATCTGCAGAATATATGAAAGTGCAGTGTCATGTGTTGCTCCACGTGATCAGCTTAAGCAGACACATTTCTGCAGAAATCAGACCACAGACACAATTTTGAATGTCAATACACTTTCTCTTCCCTTTGTTGGTTTGTAATTAAAAAGTAAAAATTTTAGGTTCTTTTACTTTACTTAAAGGGACTATACCTGATTTTTTCCCCCTCCTTTAGTATATTGCAAATTCAAACATTTGTGGAAATAATACTGTGCATCTAAATATAAAGCATTTATTGTCAATTTCATGGCTTGCAGACTAGTAACCTAAAAAGTGACCGCCAGTTGTGAAATGTGCTTATAAACTAATCTCTAAGAATAAACAAGATATTAGAAATGTGTGAGGAAAGTTGGGGATGTGTTTGGATCACAACTGTCACTTTATTTTACTCGCTCCCGCTTCCATTATTTGTAATTTTTTAAATTATGAAAAAATCAGGTAGAGTGCCATAAGTACATTTTATGATGAAAACTTCACTACATTTTAGAGCCTGTATCCATACTTTCTACTGCCGTGCAAAATTGGGTTAGAAGTAAAAGTATTTTATTTTCAAAGTGACCTCTCTACGACAAACTGGTTTTGTCCCAGTTTAGACTTGGCTTGGTGGTTTACTCATTTAGACCTGGTTTAGTCCTAGTTTAGACATGGTTTAGTCCTGGTTTAGACATGGTTTAGTCCTGGTTTAGACTTGACTTTTAAATTCTTGGTCCTGTATGCAGTGTTGGGAGTAACTCATTACAAAAGTTACTAGTTACAGAAATATATTACATGTTTCAGTAACTGGGGAATATAATTAACTTAAACAAAATATAGTAATATATTAGTCATTACAATTGAAGTAACTCAAGTTACTTCAAGTTACAAGAGCAACTCCCCACAAATAAGATGCAGCATCAAATCAAGTTGGACACTGGTGAAGAAGTGACTTGTGAAGCTAATTTTGTCAAAACACAAGAGAATGGAGACGACTGATGAAAAGGAAATATTTGATTACATTTTAGCTCGGTGGCATTATTCTCCTTTTTCAGTTTATATTTTGCTAAAAGTAACTCAAAGTAGTGTAACTCAGTTACATTTTTGCAACAGTAATATGTAATACAAACATGTTACATTTTTAAAGCTGTAAATAGTAATATAGAGTATATTAAAAATTTTAAGTAACTTGCCCAACACTGCCTGTATGTGCACTTAAGAAAGAATATTGAGTACTTCTTCCACCACTGGTATTGTCAGTAAAACAATGGTAACAACAATGGCTATAATATTTGGCGTGGGATATATAGGATAGTAATGTTTTCCAGCTAATGGATCATATTCCTTTGCTTTATCATCTAAAGTCTGTGCCAAACAAGGATTTTAAAATAAAAAAGGCATAGCCAGAGTCAAACAATCCTGTCAATGGTCAATGTGACGTCGTCAGAGAGTCTTTATTCAGTCACAATAGCACATTATCATCAAGATAAAGTGAAGCCAGTTGTTAAATGATTTGTGGAAGACTTCATACTTCAAAAATGTTAGTGAAACAACTGTGTTTGATATTTCACAAACACAAGTCTGCCTTTAGGACAATTATTTAACAATAATAATAACATAGTTTATAAAACCATTAACTAAAATGAAATCTGCATTAGGCAGAATAAAATATGCCATGTCAGAAGGCCACAACAACAGTGCAGGTGGAAGCTGTGTTAACATTGCAGTTTTATTGCTGCATATTCACATTGACATTGTTCAGCATGTGTAGCATTGTAAGGATCAAGTGAATGTAGCAGCAAAATAAATGCTTTGTGTTGGAACATTCCTAATAGCAGCATGCAGTGACTACTATCAGCAGGTCAAAGGACATATTAATGAGGCAGCACCAATAAAACGTGTTTCTTTTGATTTACATTGGAGGGTTCTTATCAACACATAATTGAATATAAAAACAATAACAATGTACAAAACAACAATAATACAAAGATCATATGCTTGAACAATAAGTACATTTAAGAAGTCTCATAGCTTGATGCATTTCTGGTGGATTTTGACTGAAAACATTTCTACAAGATGTACGGCTCCTTCACCTTTTACACTTGTTTTATATGAACTACTATATTTATAAACAGGTATTGCATACATTCTGTAATTAATCTCTTAATATAACATGTTGTTTCCCTATAATATTATACATAATAATCACACTGCATATCCCTTTTTGTATCTCTGCATTTGAGTGCAATCTGTGGTTTAAAACACATAATAAACTTAATTTAACCCTCAGTGTTTGGATTGTGACTAGTACAGACATTGTATATCAGATGTAAACTTATACGTGACTGGATAAGTGGTTCGGTTGAGGCTGATGAACATACTGTTACAGTAGAAGTTACCATGCGTTCATGTTCTGTTTTACTTTCGTGCTCCTTTTTAATTACTTTAGGAACAATTTTCATACTAAGATCACTGCAGAGACAGCTGTTTGTACATGAGTACATGGTGTGACACAAACCTGCAAATCAGTGTCTTTGTGTGAGACCAAAAAATTTGGCACAGCCAGTCAAATATACAGCATGACTTTGTTTGTGTACATTTGTTAAATTCTGTCAAGTTTCTCCCTTTCCATAAAATTAAAATGTATCCACCACATACACAGTATATATACCGTACACATATACATTATATATGTGTGACAGCACTAATATATATATATATATACAGTATACTGTATATATTCTTTAAAGTACAACGAAGGGCGAGTGCTTCATGGTCCCAGTGTGTATAAAATAGGTGACCTTCCAGGATGTGGACAGGAATCAATAGAGATAAAGATACTGACTTGCAAAAAGTGAGTTCAGGTGTCAATGCTGTCAAAAAAGATCATCCGAGGCACTCTGTTATGAAAAAATCTAAAAGTCCTTATTACAATAAAGGATTTTTTGATTTTTTTCATAACAGAGTGCCTCGGATGATCTTTTTTGACAGCATTGACACCTGAACTGACTTTTTGTAAGTCAGTATCTTTATCTCTATGTATATTCTTTATTTGTTACTTACACACATTTGAAATGTCAATGTTTTATTAGGATATTCATAATTGTGAATCTCCACAGGTAAATTAAGATGCTGCAGTTTGATGCCTAAATGAATGCTATAGAAGTTTGTGAGAAAATAAAAGCTGATCCTAATTACAATTAATAATAATAAAACTTTGACAATTGATCATTGTAAATCCACAGGGCCTAATTTTTTAAGTTCTGCCAAATATAAAAACGTAAAAACGTATTGCCTGAAAACATTACGCTGCTGCTTTCTCTTCGACCATCTTAATCTTACACCATTCTCTCTCGACTATCCACATATTGGACAATCTGTTTTCGGGCGTGTGAGATGACTGGCGTGAGGGGAGCTATGGGAGTACCAGGGGTACTAGCACCAGGAGTTGAAGCCGCAGGAGTGGATGTACCAGGGGTCCCACCTGGAGTTACCCCGGGAGTAGTGCCTGGAGTGGCAGGGATGATAACAACATTGGACGGGCCTGGGCTTTCTGATCCTGGTTTTGGCTCTGCTCGTGGAGTGGATGTGACAAAGCGCGCCTCCCTGATCCTGTAGGGACTTCTGTAGCTGGAGATGGGGGACAGCTCAGATCCCCAGCCCAAATAACTCCCGCTGGAGGGGGAATGTGCATCTGCGCTGAAATACAGTGTGGTATCCACAGGGAAGGCTGACCTCTTCTCTGGAGAAGCAAGCAGGAGCGGAGAGCGGCGTTCAGGGGACCATGCCGGAGTCTTGATGTCCAGAGAGGCCACAGAGGAGGAGGCCTCTGTCAGTGCTGCAAAACTGTCTCCTTGATGCAGGCTTCCAGCTCGAGGAGAAGAGGGCGTGGCTGAGCCATAAGCAGCACTTTGAAAGTCCTCATCACCTTTAATAAAGATTATTTGTAAACATTTGTAAATATGCTACAAACTCCAGATTTGTTTTAAGTTCAAACCTTTTTCTGAGGGAGCAGCGCTGGACTCGTCTTCAGCAGACTCCTCAGGAATTGCCTCTTGGACTGGAATAATCTCTGGAAACATTCTGATTTCATGGATCGATGTTGGAGGAGTCTGTCTCACTGGTCTGGCTATTACAGTGCTAGGAGCTGGTTTGGGCGGGGCTACTTCTTTTGGCTAAAAATATACAATCAATGAATCCGTTTTAATGTGACCAGTATTGATAACTAAGCCAGTGGTTCCCAACCTGGGGAGAGGGACCCCTGTGGGCGGAGTGCCTGGGTCAGGGGAATAATTATTTGAGCAAATTAAATGGTTAAAAAAATATTCCATATTGCTGAGCAATGTGTACATACACACATTTCTGTTGATTTGTTGTATTCAAATGCTTATGCCCATTATTATTTTAATGTTTTCATGCATTTGTTTGGGCCAGCCTGTCTCCAGCACGTGTAGGGGGGGCTCAAGGAAAAAAGGTTGCGAACCACCTTAATAAAAGTTTCAAGGTTTAAAATTATAATAGCGTCTTACCTGAGGGGCCTCCGTCTCCTGTGGAGGGTCTGGTGGACGCACAATGGGAACATGAGGTTGGACAGGATAGATCTGCCATATCAGGTAGAAAAATACATTTAAGTTTGTTATTTTTAGAAAGAGTGAACAATATCAGGAGACTAACTAACCCTCGGGACATGAAGTTGATCTGGTGAATGGATTTCTTCAGAGAGACCCATAAGTCCAGCCAAACCCCCTTCACCATATGCAGACCATATCCTGGGAACATCACCGGTTTTTAAGGCCAAGCGAATGAGGAGCCAGTGGTGATGCCTCCAGCCCTCCCATTGGTGAGGGAGGTCCATCAGGGTCCCACCACCTACATACAAGATATTAGCTCGTTATAACACACACTTCAACACAAGTTACTCAAAGTCATCATGCCCAGTTCAGTATAGGGGGGTCGAACTATTTTAGGCAAGAATCCAATTAAAATTTGATTTGCAACTTCTTGATTGATTTCACAGTGCAAATTTGAAACAGCAATAACATTCGACAAAAGATTGAAAATGCAAAACTAGTGCATTAGCGACAGTGCAGTAGTTAATTAACGATGTACGATCAATAATGACAAAAATCCCCTAATGTACGATAATTTTAGAGCAGCAGATAATAGGTGTGTTTAAGATGAAGAGCGCCTCGCCTGGATTCCAGACGAGACCAGGCGGTGGCAGCAGTGGGCGGAGAAAGGCAGCTGGAATCAAGTCGGACACATCACGGCTGCATCTAAAATGGGAACGAAACACCTCCTTACCTTACCTTACCTGTTCCTTAACCTTTGAGAGCTACGTCATGGGTTCAACATTAAGGTCCCTCAGCAGTTAGGAACGGTGCCTCAGCTGCGCATTTTGCACCAATTTGAACCTTCCTCACTCAGCGGAAACTACAGGGGAAGTTACGTCACCAACAGCTGTTTCAAAAAGACTCAGTTACCCACAATCCTGACTACAGAAATACTCCTTCAACTACTGTCCACCACTGACTTTAAACAGATTGTCAACTGTTTTTTATTTTGTTTCAATAAACAGCACTTTATAAAACACAGGGAGCTGCTCTGCATGTTATTATCATGTTATTATCATGTTATTATCATGCTATTATCATGCTATTATCATGCTATTATCATGTTATTATCATGTTATTATCATGCTATTATCATGTTATTATCATGTTATTATCATGTTATTATCATGCTATTATCATGTTATTATCTTATTATCATGCTATTATCATGTTATTATCACGTTATTATCATGCTATTATCATGTTATTATCATGTTATTATCATGTTATTATCATGCTATTATCATGTTATTATCATGCTATTATCATGTTATCATGTTATTATCACGTTATTATCACGTTATTATCACGTTATT
>OMNZ01090769.1:0-10928 GCA_900303255.1 Lesueurigobius sanzi | reverse complement strand
AGAGAGAGAGAGAGGGGGGGGGACTGAACGAAAAACGAGAGGAAGGAGGAATTATGGAGAGAGGGGGGACTGAGAGGAAGGAGAGAGAGCGGAAGAAAGGAAGGGGGAGAGTGTGGGAGGAGAGGGAGAAAGGAAGGAGAGAGAGAGAGCGGGAGGGATGAGAGAGAAGAGAGGGAGAGGGAAGGAGAGAGAGAGGAAAGAGGGAGAGAGAGGACAGGGGGAGGGAGGGGTGTGAGAGAGAATGAGAGAGACGGTTGCCAAAGCGCTGAGTGCAAACAGACAGGAACTGTGACGTCACCGGGCCAGGGAGGGGGCCACTGCCCGAGCACAGTGCGTTATCAGCGGCCAGCACAGCGGATCTGCGGCCGGTGATAGCGGGGACAGGGCCGGGGGAGGACAGCCCTGGTTCTCGGTAGAAGCCGATGCCTCTGCACCACTGATCCTACACCGAGGCTTCCCCCTGCGGCCAGTCCGCACAGCCAGCGCCCTGACCAGGACCAGGACGAGCCGGTGAGTTCTGCTTCCTTATGGTGCTGTGGTCAGTGCCGTGTGAGCCCGTGAGTGAGCTGTCTGAGGTCGGTGCTGTATACAGTCACCGAACATTACGGGCTCGTGTTTAACATCGGTGTTTTCTTGAAGTGAGTCAGAGACTGCGCGCACTAAACTTTTCCAGCGGACAGCCGGCCGTGTGTTCTCCAGCACCTCCTCCCCCTGCGACACCTGGTGGGTCACACGGGCAGGTTCCTGTTCAGAGCCGTGTGTCCGCTCACTCTGGGGCCGTCCTCGCACCTCCGACCATATCCTTGAAGTCACACGAGCTTCATCTCCATTGTTTTGGAAATACCACAGTGTGATGTAATGTAATTGAGTCGCACCAATGCAGTGAGGGCAGTGGGCAGATGTGTGGAGGTATTACCCTCAGGGCCGGCCCAAGCTTCACGGGGCCCTAACCCGAATTATATCATGGAGCCCTCGCAACTTCAATTTAATTTTGGTAGATACCACTTTCCCATAACAAACTGAAATCTAGAAATGAGTACACGTTTGATTTGAGTAACTATAATTTCAAGAAATCTGCCAATTGGATAAGTTTATTACTAAGAAAAAAACTCAAAGTTTGATTAGCCTAAGCAAATCTTAATTTAATGGAAGGTGACTTGATATTAGGTACTAAAATCAAGGGCACATTGACTAATTTATGATAATTTGACTTATTTCTAGATTTATTCTTGCAGTGTACTTTATATGAGACATTCGCCATTTGAGGGACATTTTTTGAGGTACACAACCCCTGTAGTACAAATGCATGCACTATTGGGGCACCCCTGGTGGTTTCGGGGCCCAAAGCAGCTGTATAGTAGGGCAGGGCGATATGATCTAAAATCGATATCACGATATAAAAATGAAATATCACGATAACGATATATTTGACGATATAAATGACAACTGACGAAATATTTCAAAATCCCAGCTTATTTTTTGCTTTGTTTAGCACCATGCTAATTTCCTTACAAATGTGATCTAGTCAAGCAACATACACCCCTTCAATTCATTTCACGTTTAACCTCCTGCCCCTAAAGCCTCCACAGTCAGTGTTGCTGCTGCTCTGAGTGGAGCTGAGCGTAGCATTAGCTGTGACCTCCGTCTGCCGAGTGCACATGCTAATTATATTGCGTCCACAACGATATAAAAAATGACGATATCCAAAACTCATACCGGTACTATATCGATATACAATACGATATGGCCCAGCCCTACTGCTTACCCTCTGCTTATTAGGCTATACAGCTTGGGACTTTTATTTATATTTTAAGTACCCCCTTTCTTGATGGTTTTGGTGATTGGTTGGAAAGTGAATGACATAAAAAAAAATCATCACCTACTACAGTACATACATACTGCATGTATACATGTTTTTCCAAGTGTTGAAATTTAAGTTTGCTCAGGGGGCAGGGTTGTGGATGTTAAGAATACATGTATTCTCTTACTTGAGAATACATGTATGTAGGTTAATTGACTAAAGGCTATTGTCGCTTAAAGGGCTTTTGATACTAAGGGTCTGATGTCTGTGGGTCTTTAGGCAGCACTGGGCAATTCATCGAAAATAATCAAAATCGCAATCTGAACTTTGGTCAGTCTCATTAATCGTCACCTGCCGTTTTAATTGTCAGAATTAGCAGCTAAATTTATTGCTGTATAATCCTGTGGTTTGGAGTTTAGAGGAGAACAATGAAATATTTGCGTGTGCTTAATGGTCCTGGAGTTGAAAACATTTAATTATAGGTTCATATCTTGTCTACTGTCGTGAATCATAAAAGCTAGTTCATGTGGTTTTAATAATAAAAACAAAAAATCTAATTGAAAATTGTGTTTGATCAATATGACAAAAGATTATTTTTTTGCCATATCACCCAGCCCTAAGCACAGGTAAAGTACTGTTCAGGTATAGATATCATAAAGTCCTGTCATAAAAGGCACCCAGCCATAGTCACGCTGATAATAGTTCTCATGAATTATCATGAAAGTGTAAACCACTTTTAGGTTATTCTTTAGAAAGCCTACGAGAGATTGTTGTGCTCTTGGGCAAGACACCAGCCTCGCTTGTGTGAATATAGAGGACGAGTGAGCAGTTGGAGGTCAGAGGGACCGATGGAGCAGGTGCTAATGGGAGAGAAACCATTAAAAAGAAAATGTCCAAATGTTTTCCCTGATCATTATTTGATGGTGATTGGATTCACAAACCTGCCATATTATTCTTGTGGCTGAAAGTCCTTTCCAACATTATAAACATATTATTGAAGATTGTCACCCCTTTTGGAAACCTTTATGAGAAAATAATTAGACTTTGCTCCATCAGTCTACCCCAGGGCAGCTCTGGCTACAATAGTGTGTGGAGAATGAAGGATTACAATGTAGCGTTCTGAGAAGCTTGTCAAGCTAAAAAAGCGCTAAGTCAGAGAGAAAATCATCCTCTTTAGTGAAAGCTCTTGTAAACTACTAAAGTCAGAAATTTACCTGGTGGTTAAATCCATCTTCAGCAGCTCGCATCGACCCACATTTACTACGTTCATTATGTGTTCTTGTTGAAATATTATTCAATTCATCTTTATTCCGGACTTAGTCCATTGAGTAAAAAACAAAAACAGGACAAGACAAACAATTAAAATGTAATTTATTGTTTAGGGTATTTTTGAAAGACACTGGGTAATTACAAAGATGTTAGGTAAAAAGAATATATTATGACATATAATTCAGTGTCGACCTGTTTGACTCTCCACCACTGTAGGTTTGAGCCAATCACGTGGGCAGTACTGCTGTGAGTGGGCAGGTTTTACATTTCATGACAACAATAAAAGTCTTTATTGATACTTGGTAACAACCATGGATTAGCTTGTCCTCCATGAAGTCCTTTAGCACACGGGGGAAGGCACCAGACGTTTTTCGCTCTATGGACTTTCCGTTCAAACCGTTCATTATTGGACTTGTCATTCTTACCTTATGTTTGGCTTCATACGTGCGACATGACTCTATTTTCCCTTCGCTAAAAGGCCCTATACTTGTTTTGTTTTTTCCTAATAGTGGAATGAATTTTGTTTTGCCCTCCTTTAGTTATATTTCTAGCATTTCTGTGACAGTGACCCTAAAAAGTCAAGTTGTGAAACATGTTCATAAACTCATCACTGTGAAGAACTGGGATGTTAGAAATGTATTATTATAAGAAGGAATTTAGACCACAACAATGAATAGAATTTGCTCACTCCCTCTTTCATTGTTTGTAATTAAAAAAAAAAATCAGGTATAGCACCAAAAAAGTTAATTTGGTTTAAATTAATTTGTTTTAAGTACTTTCTTTTTCATCAGACCAGTTCAGGTTTATTTGCATACCTGACCGCTTCGATTGCTCACTTTCTGCAATATTCCTCAGAGTTGGTCACATGATGTTACTGTGACGTGTCTTGTCAGCTGATTTATACAGTCTTTGGCGCTGTTTTCAGGTATGCAGATAAACCTAAACTGGTCTGATCAAAAGGAAAGTATACAGGTATAGCACCTTTAATATGGGACCAGCTCCAATAACACCCCTCAACTGCAGCAGGATGGAGCTTCCTTGACACTGAACATTATGGGGAAAGAAATTGGCTTTTGGCTCACCGACACAAAACAAAACACAAACCAGGACAATACAAACATGCCTAGTACACAGCGTAGAACAAGATTAAAATACTAAATTCATAGAAAAACACATTACGGTCACTTCTGTCGCTGTATGTAGTGTAGTGTTCAGTTCATTGCTGAGTTCAGAAATCCCACATCACAAGCAACTAAAGATTTCTTAAACAAAGCTTTTTTTTAGAAGCTTAGACCACTACAACAACCACTGTTTCCACCATCTATGGAAGCAAAACGAAGCTGCTGGGGATAAATGTACAATCTGCTCAAAACACACATGATTGTGTTATTATCGTAGTGGTTCGTTATGTTTTAAGCCTTTGTGTTGATTGGCTCAAGCTGTTGAGTTTTAACCAATCAGCAAGAACTGCTCCACACAAAGACAGCTCAGGCCTAAACGTAAAAGTATTCTATGAAACCCAAGTATCATCCATATGAAGCTGGCGTTTTTTGAGGGTCTGTAAACGATCATGTTTGAAATGAGGCTCCAAAGTGAAAAGATTTCAAAAAGTTGTTAACGCAGCTCCTTTGTCACTGCCTCACCCTCTACTTTTCGCAACAATGACATCACAGCGCTAGCGTTGTGTATGTTTACTGACCTTACTACCTACTGTATATGGCTTTAACTGCACAATCCTGCGCTGCTCTCACTGTGGTACTCCCCCTCTGCTCCACTGCAAGCCACAGGTGACACATGGAGGAAAGTCCCAAGGAAATATCCTCCATTCTGTGTAGTGGCATGACAGCGCCACACACAGGCCTGGCAGCTACACTACAGCGTATCCACACATGAGTAGATCCATGGGGATGTGCACACTTACTGAATGGGCTCCATGTTTACAGAGGAAGAAGAGTTTTGTCTTCATGTGGATATAGCCTTAAAGTCTGGCCTCATCACCATTTGAACAGGAGTCATTACAGTCTGATATTACTGCTGATTCAGTATAGCTTCTGTATAGTCTAGTTCAGGGGTCACCAACGTGGTGCCCTTTGGGGCATGCCCAGTAGCCCTTGAGACTTTTTCCAAGGTGTAAACCACTTCATTTTCTTGCATCTGGTTCTTAAAAATACAGTTATTTATGTTCCTGTGACTCAGTATGAGTTTAAAATCAAGATATTTTTTATATAATATGGTCAATTAAACTGTGTACGTTCAAGTCTTTGGGATTTGATTTTAACTGATAGCCCTCGAACAACTTAATGCTCTTGAAGTAGCCCTCAACTGAAAAAAGGTTGGTAACCCCTGGTCTAGTTTCTAGTATTATTTTTTATTACTGCTGATGCTATTCACTGTTATCTCAAGGTTTTTCTGTTTCTGCCGTAGGTCGTACCAGGTTTGGTATTTACAAGGTGTGGATATGGTAGCTGAAGTTAACAGCACTTATTTGAATAATAAACTGTATTGAGCACAGTCTGTGGTCTTCCTCTTCATATACTATACATACTGTATGCGGCCCTCAGTGGAAAAGGCTTGGACACTTTGGGACAGTTTCATTGTTTGATTTTTAAACTCTTTGAGCTTGAAGGTTTCTTCAAGCTCTGTGAGGCAATTGTTATTTGGAATCGGTTGCGTTCATGTTACAGTATTCTATCTCAGTTGGAGCAGGTGCAAAGACAACTCTGTGGAAGAAAAACAGTTTTTGAAAGAAGTTTCCAAAAATAAAGTGTCCAAATGTTTTCCCTGATCATTATTTGATAGTGATTGGATTCACAAACCTGCCATTTATTATTATTATTATGGCTGAAAGTCCTTCCTACTGGCCAACATCATGCTCATGTTTTTGAATATTGCCTCCACTATTGGACATGTTTCTTTCTTTAATATAAATACAGCAAATATCACATATCAAATGAGAGCTGTGTTTATGCAAATGTCTCTGCTCTTAGAGGAGGGACAATGTTTCAGGCAAATGAGTGTCAGTGGAAGAACACACTGGAGCCAATCTCACACTGAGCTCCACAAAGGCCTTCCCTTTCTGTAAAGGGTCCTTTCCACATGTGACAAGGAGGACTCTCCATTTGTCCAAAAACTTTCTGTTGTGCTGTCCTCGGACTCACCAGTTAGAGCAGATTGTTACAATAAAAATGCAATGGTGACAGGAGTATAGGAGGATGGGAGGACAAAAGAAAAGCGCAGCAATACTCACTGAATTAACTTTGAGAACAGATGGTGCTGGATATGATCTAGTCAGTTTGGTGAACTCACCACTGTAGGCTGCGTAGATGATGGAAGGAGAGAAGCATAACCTTTCATAGATTTACATTAGATAAAATGCAAAACAACAGCTAACAGCAATGAAGATGAGACTAGTCCCATATTAAATGTACCCAGTTCACTTTATAGGAGGTAAATGAAGAGATAGCCTAGAATATATGTCAAGACACAAAAAGTTACAGCCATCAAGTGACTCCTGCCTTCATCGTGTCTGCGTGTATTAAGCTTTTTAAACATTCCAAATGTTCAGCGATTTGTTAAAGTGATTTGGGTTTTTGGATGTGTTAAACTGGTTATGGTGATATACAACATAAATAAAAAGATTTTTTTTTTTTACGAGTTTGTTCAACGCTAAAAGAAAATGTAAAATCTGTTCTTCCTTTCGGATTCAAAAATTCAAAAAGTGTAGACTTAAGTTTTAGGAATGCGTTTGAACTAGTTTTATGCAATTTGTACGCAGTTTTTAAGTTTTGTTTTAATGGTGTCTGTATTTGACATGGATGTACAGGCAGAACATTTCCCTAGTGTCATGATCCTTGGCACAAAGGAGCTCTAAATGAGTCCACTCTTTTGCTTTCATTTCATCCGGTCTGTAAAATGACTCTTTTTGTAAGGTGAGGAAAGGTCAGGTGAGCGTTATTTGTCATCTGCCAAGATTTCACAGAGCGCCCTCCAGTCGAGTCTACCTCCCGCGTTCAGAAACACAAGACTGGGCCCTGACTGTGTGCGTATAGGAGCATGGAAGGGCACCTGGATAAACAGTCTCTCTCTGGTTGTGCACAGGGGCCCCATGCTGCCGAGGAACCTGTTCACCGGTGACTCCGACCTCCCAGGGGTGGAGTCCTACGCGGTGCCTCTCATTGGCTACAGGCCGCTGTCACCGGACACCCCCAGCAGCCAATCAGGACGGAGCGCGGCGGAAGTGGACAGCGTACAGGTTTGTTTGTTGTTCATTGCTTTTAGGGTTTTGTACCAGAAACTTACCAGAAACTCCATACAATTGATCCTGGAGCGTCGCAGAGGCAGCTGTGATGAAAAGTAAAGATGCCATGCTGCACCCACAGATCCACTGGGTCACTAAACTGTCAAATCCACACTAATAACAATATTTTTTGTCCCACATAAAAAAGCTACATGTGCCCCTTTAAAAGTGGCCCAAAACCTGAAAATTCAGTTATTTCCCCATTCACCGTTCAGTGTTTTGTGCAGTGGTCACTCTCTCCATCATCGATACAAGATCTTGGTGAATAATTAATGCCTCAATCAATCTTTGGACATTGCAGCAGCTTATTGAAACAATGCCACAGCGAAGGGTGCTACCATCGACGCTAAAGCCTCCAAAGTGCCTGTGACTTTTCTTTTGGCAGAGCAGTGTACAAATCAGAGTACAACTTTTGACAGAGAGAGAGGGAGAAGAAAGGGAAGGAGAGAGAGAAAAAGAGTGGAAAAATAGAGACGAGATGAGAAGGAAAAAAGGAGAACGAGAGAAAGAGGGAGTACGACAAAGAAGAGAGAAAAAAATGAATAAAAGGAAATACAGTAGATCAGAGAGAGAGAGAGAAGTAGAAGAAGAGGAAGAGTGCGCAGAGGAAGGAAGAGGTGTGTCCTCCCTAAAACAACGCTGATCTGTAAATAGTCCTTCCACATGTGCAGGGGCTGTTACAGGGAGAGGAGGAGGGAGGAACCATCATTTTTAAAGATGGGAATGGAGGAGGTCCCTTCACAGACACAGCACCTACAAAAGTGAAGATAGAAAGTCATTGATTTTTTTCGTACAGTGGTCAATAGGCTGTTCATTTCAACTATAGTTTAAAATTGAGGTGGAAGGTAATTATGGTAAATGCCAAAATGCAGATTTCTTAGTTCATTCATTTCTCTGTAATTGTAATCTTCATTCTTCCAATTATTACATTACAAAACTTTATCCCCTTCTCTCATAATTACTTATTACACTCTAACAACAGCATCTCCACTTCCGTAGCTCCTACAGACTCCAAACTTTCCAACCTGTGTTTTATAGAGTGATTTTGAATATTTAATTCCTGCCTTGCGGTGGTGGTTTCGGTTCGGGACTGGTTTCTGTCTTTGTGCGGAGGTGGCGGTCATAGAAATCTTAGAAATACCGTTAGCGATCCGACAACTGTTGCACCTAATACGTACGCCGAGCTAGCTTAAAACTGCTCTGACTTTGCACAATCGAACATTCAAGTTAATAGTGAAGCCAATCCCCAGTGATGGCCACCATTTTGTTGCCTGAAGTATATACAATAATTACTGCTCACTCAGGATGAAAATAAAGGTCAATTGATTGATGAATGCTTAGTAAATTTCTCCATTGTGAGATCAATAAAGTATTATTCTTATCTTAACGAAGAGAGTACATGTCTACATAGACAAACTGCGCGTTGCTATGGTTACAAGTCAAAGAGCCGTTAGTTAGCCAGGATGAAGCAGGAGGCTCCCACACAGGCCAAAGATCTATTTCCACTCCTGAGACTAAATAAACACACCGAAGAGGTAACAGACAACCTTTCTGTGTGATTTTTTTCTTGGGTTGAGTCAGTGCAGACCATAGATAGACATAGAGACACATAGACTGATACACTCTTGCACTAGCCAGCGGGCAACAAAATGGCCGCCCTGACCACTGAGGTCATGTGACGGAAACCCATAGAGTTCAGGAAATCCACCATGGAAATCCGCCATGTCTGTGTCTACAAGCAAAAGTTGTCCATATACGTACATTGGCTAGGAACATTATAAAAAGTGGAGAAAAGAGCCGAGGAACAGCTCCGTTAGCTGCTGAGTCACTTCTAGTAAATACAGCTAACTGACTGTAGTGTCAAAATGCTTTTATATAAATGATAACTCCAATATTTTACCTTTTAAAAACCTTTTTGTTTATTATGGAAAAACATGCTGCAAATCCCATAATACTTTGCGATATGACATCACGACCTTGAACTCTATAGTATGTGTGCGTTCTCTATCATTTTGACCTCACACAAATGTGGTCGAAGGGTTGACAACAGATGAAAATATCCATCTGTTGTCAACCCTTATAATATTGTTTGATTGTTGTTTTGCTAATGCTAACTGCTATAGGGCTAACAAATTCTGAAAAGTATCCCGGAGTAGCCCTCTTGCTAGTTGCTAACAGCCGTGTCCGTTAGAATTGGAGGGCATTTCTCCTATTTATTTCTGTGGTGGCGGAGGCAGCAGGGGGTGGTCACGGTGGCGTGGTAGCAGTGGTAGAGGTGGCGAGTTGGTGGTTTCATTGGTGGGGGTCAGAGTTGTGAGAACGAGGGAGTGGTTCCTGTGTTTGTGCGCTCTTCCTGCAGACTGCACCAGCCTGGGTCCTTCAGCAGGAAGTGAGGTGCTCCCTGTCCTGGCAGAGTGCTGAGTGTTGTCTAGGCCAGTCAGGGTAACAATTTAATTTTCCTTGTTTGGGTTGAAAGGGCATAGAGCTTAAGAGCTGAAGTTGTGTGATATCTTTAAATTGGAAATAGGTTTCAAAGGGAAATAGATTGTGATAGATTATACAGTAAATTAAACTTGAATTTAAAGGTGCATTGTGGAAATTTTTAAGAAAAAAAGTGCCTATTTGGCCTTTCAGTGACCCAGTGACTGTATGTGGTTAGGTGCCACAGGGGTGTGTTTTAGGGTTTCTGGCACATGTATTGTTTTGTAATCCAAAAAGGAACTTAAAAGAGCAGTTCTTACTCATCAAGTTATAGGAGTGAAATATCAAAGCTGAGATGCCCAAAAGCAGGTTCATAAGCCTCAAGGATGATGTCCATTTGAAAAGCCTGGTGATTACTGTGAACCTGACACTTCATGGTCACACATCTCTTTCTCTCTAATGACGAATATCACTCAGCTCCTGCTGTGCTGTGGTGAACCTGATCCCAGCGCGCAGCAGGTGTAAGTGGGACAGGCCTGGGGTGAACAGTGAGCCCCTCGCTCCTCCACAGAGACAGTCATACCCCCTGCCCCTCCTGAGGTAACAGCAGGTGAACGCACGGCTAACAGCCAGACCGGACAGATAGTTCAGATGGAATGTTATAAATCCCCATCGAAATCCACCATTGTGTGTGGAACTAGCAAGACCTGTTTGTATTGAGTATTATTTGCTCTTTTTTAAGTTGAGAGCTGTAGAAAAACAAGTATTAGGGTAGTTAGCCACAGGGTACCACTGGTAAATACAGTACCTGTAGTTTCTATGGAATGTGCCTGGACTCTCAAAAAGGAGAAATTGGATGACACAACCCCGAGCTCTGGAGATGCACCAAACTTCCTAACCTGCAAATGCCAGATGGATATTACAGTGCAAATTCCATTAATACAGTAATATAAATCTGGAAAGACTTGGGAAAAGGACTTTTGAGGGAATATTTGCTGCTGATTGGATCATGCGCAGCCCTTTTAGCCAATCACAGCTAGTCTCAAGATGTAGCTAAATAGCAAAGCACTAAAGTGATTAAATAATTACTGAGCAGCACTTTTTTTTTGGGGGGGGGGGGGGGGGGGGGGAATTTTTTTC
>OMNZ01090766.1:0-11839 GCA_900303255.1 Lesueurigobius sanzi | reverse complement strand
TAAATGTTGCTTAAATGCTGTGGCGTTTTAAGTTGATCGTTTCTACTCCTGTAAATGTAATGAATGGAGTTACACTCCTCCCGTTCGGTGCTAAACCGATGCCGCTACTTAAATGTGCATTAAATTGTTGCACTGTAGTATTATATTTTCGATCTATATTTGAAGTATTTATATTGAAATGCGATTTCTATTGATGTTTTTTTCTTGATAGTTATCAATAGTAATTCAAGTAGAGTTATTGTAACAGATTGATAAACAGATTTATTTTGTGCGCACATGATTTAGTAAAATATGGGGTCCTGTGTTTTATGCAGGCCAGGTTCCCAAAGTTGGATGGCGAGCTGTTGATAGGCCTTGAGCCTGAGCCCACGATCTTCCACGAACTTCAGTCCTGAACTCCACCTGGTTTGGTCGGGCCGGTAGGCGGCGCGTAGCCGAACCCCTTGCCACGCACACTCACTCTGCGGCCCATTCATGCGCAGTTTCTCACCCACACACACATGAAATATGAACTGAACTCTCTTAACTAATACAAATCACACCACTGTTGTGGCCGTATGAACTGTTGCGCGTTGTGGTCCCACAAATGAACCACCTGCACAGTGCACTCTGCACTTTGAATTAACTTTTTGTTTCCCTTTCTCAATTTGAGATCCGAACTGGCACTTTAACAGTTGTACTGAATCTTTATGAATTTGAACTATGAACTCTTTGTACATATTGCACGTTTTGTACATATTGCACTTGTGAATGGCCATTCGTTGTTTGTCCTGTCCATCGTCTTTCTATTTTATGTTTACTAAAAAACCCAATATATATATTTGCATACTAAATCTACAAATAAGTCTCTTGTCTCTCTCTCCTAGAGTCGAAACCTAGCTTCTGATATTGTACTAGTCCAATTGAGTAACTCCTTACAGCTACTATTCATCTAGAGGTCTTAGTATTTCTTCAGTATTTCTAGTTAATTGTTGAAGTACCGGTTACACTAATCTTTTGGCCATTTTTCATAGAATATTAATGATAACACAACAATCTTTTTATCCACTCATGGATAGTGGTTGTGTGAAGCCATTTACTGTGAACTGAGTTTACTCTTTTGAAATCATCATGAAACAGAAACTACTCAAATGTCCCTGATCTAATGTTTACATGACCTTCTACAACTGCCAGGAAAATTGTTCAGGAGCAAAGAAAAACTCACTTCAGCTGAAATACAGGACTCTCTGACAAAATTGGACTGTTTGTTTCAAGATGCACAAAATGTAAACTTTTAATCAAGTACATGTGGCTAGTTTCTAGTTGAAAAGCATAAACAAACAGGTTTTTTGACAATAAATGGCTTCAGACATCCACTAACCATGAGTGAAATAAAGGTTTTTGTGTCATCATTCATGAAATGCATAGGTTTACATCCCCTGACATTCTGCCAAGGAATGTAAACTTTTGGCCACAACTGTACCTGAGTAAGTGAGGCATCAAAACCAGTAGTTCTAAAACACTTCACACCAAACACCACCTCAAAAAATATGTGTCATTTCAAGTACCACCCAAAGACTTTAAATCAACAATACTCATAAGATAAAATAAGATAAGATAATACTATTGATCTCACAATGGAGAAATTCACAATACAAGGCATGTTTTCCCCAATAGCTCGGGCTAACGGAAGCTCATCCATACTGTCATGGTAGGGCATAAATGGCAATAGCAAATGGGAAAAAATAAGATGTAGCTCATGTAACAAAACATGGAGGTAAGATTGACAAGCCGGTCTCCAATAATGACATAAAGGTGCATTGTGCAACTTTTTATGTGAAAAAAAACCCTTGATATTAGTGTATTTGATCTTTTAGTGACCCAGTGGGGCTGTATGACTGCAGCATGACACCTCTACTTTCCATCACAGCCACCTCTGTGATGCACCAGGACAATTTTAATTGATCCTGGAATGCTTTAATGTTATAGAGGTGCCATACTGTACCTATACAGCCACTGGGCCACTAAAAGATCAAATACACTAACATCAATGGGTTTTTTTCACATAAAAAGTTACATAATGCAATGGGGCCAAACGGTATGAGTGTGCAGAGATATACGAAGCACACATGATGAAACATAACACTATATCTGTGGTGAGGATGTAACATAACAAGCTCAAAATAAGATGATTTTGCATGACATGGGTCCTTTAGATAATCAGGTGGGGGTATTTGTGAGAACTATGGATAAATGAGCGATGTGTACCTTGCAGGCCAGCAGCACAGTGCAGTCCTCAGTGACAGTGAAGTACAGATACTCAGAGAAATGTGGGCCTGAAAGATGAATAAAAAAGTATGATTTAGCTGAGAACGTAGTGGTGCTGAGCGTAAAAACACCCTCTGCAAATACAGACTACAAGTGGGGCAGTAAATAAAGGCAGAGCTAGTCGGCTAAGACACATTCAATAAAAGAAATTCACAATTAATTAACTATCTACAGCTTTAATGATCCATGACACGTGAAGTAGCATCAACCAGGAATATTCAATGTCTTCTCTTCAGTCTTCCTTTTTATTGTGTACACATTTGAAAACCTTTACAATAAATTACCTTGTTTCCTGATGTGCTCCTTTCTCTGGAACTCAGCCTCCTTCAGCGCAGCTTTGAACACTGGAAGAACACAGAGGAACATTGGACTAAACTGAAGGAAACCATGATTTTGACCACTCTGTTGAAGTGTTTCTGACCGTCTCCGACCAGCACCAGGGAGGTCTGGGCCTTGGCTTTTCCGTCTGTGATCTGAACAGTGTAGGTGCCCTCGTTGGCTCTGGTGAAGTTCTCCACCGTCATCTGGATCACGCCACTCGCAACGTCATGGCTGATCTTATGGCCCTGAAGCACACAAATATGAAAATGTAAACACTGAAGGGGAGACACTACAGGCTAAATAGTTCAATGTTCAGGGTTTGACCTGGAAGTAACTATTTATAGCACTTAATCTTCTCACTAATGTGTTTCATTATTCACTGATTCAATGTTTCTACATACACAGTATTGTACAATTTTCCTAAATGCATCGTTTCTCACATCGCGGTGACTACATATCCATTTAAAGTAGCACCTAAAGACACCAAATGTTCTAGTTTTGTAAGTTTTAGAAGTACTTAGAAGATTTTTCAACACTTCATTCTTAGCCTGGTTAAGGGTAAGGTAGGGTGACCAGACGTCCCAGTGTTGAGCCCTCTGTCCCATGTCCCTGTGAATTTATCCGAAACCATTCATTTGTCCCAGTTTTACACAACCTCTGTCCCAGTTTTTCACCAGTGCCATGTCCAAAGCCGCATATTTACTTGATACTTTACGACTTTTGACCCTGACAAAAAATGTGACGAAAAAATGCAGAAAGAAAAATTACAAAAAAGTAAGAAAACACGAGGAAAATTATGAAAAAATGTGAGAAAAAAACAATAAAAATGTGAGAAAAACTATGAAAAAATTACAAAAAAGGAAGAATAAATAGAAAAGAATGATGAAAAATGGAAAAAAAATGATGAAAAAAGATGACAAAAAATAACGTATATATATAAGAAAAGATGAGGAAAATGACGGAAAAATTTGATAAAAAACGTGAGAAAAATTTTGAAAAAACATGAAAACAAAAAAAAGGGAGAAAAATTACAACAGTTTTTAATGTGAAAAATCTGGTCACCCTAGGTTAGGGTGAACTTTATTGTCCCTGTAGGGAAATATATCCATCAACTCCACTGCATAATGTTACCAATGCTGCCTCAATCTGGAGAATATCCCTCAAGTATTTCTCCAAAAGAGCCACTAACACACACTTCTCCTCACTATGAAATGCATTGATCTCTATTGGTGCTATCATTGTTTGATGGAGCTAGTAACATAAACTAAGGGGGGCGGGGCTTGGCAAAACCTCAATTGCTCTTTAGAACTCCAAAAAACGTTGAGGCCTCCATATCGTTATGAAGATCATTTGAGGCCCACAAAAAATAATAGTTCCCTATATTTAAAACTTAATAAATACATATAAAATTGCATTTAAAATAAACAAAAAAAACAGTGCAGACACAGGCTATTGTTCATCTGTGGATAGGGTGCTGCACAGGTTGTTTTCATATTCTAGATTGTGCTGATGTCTCTCTGTCCTTTAAACCAGTGGTTCTCTACTGGTTTGGCGTCCCGACCCACTATCACCCTAGATTCAAGTCTGACCTCTGACCTACTGACCTCTCCGCTGGTGACCTCTTTGTCATTGACGATGAACCTGTGGGACACAGCGGAGGACAGTTTGACGGCCTGCAGCCAGAACCGAACGTGACCTTTCTCCAGGATCTCGTAGTTCAGGCCGTGCTTCAGGGGAACAACTGAGACACAAATTGGATTTTTAGCCAGGGAAAAAACCTGAAACATTCAATGATAATTCTTAAATTTAGGGAAGTTCTCCCTCACCTGGATGTCTGATGGCATAACTGAGCTCCAACATGGTGTTCAGAGCTGTGGGCAAGAAACAATGGTTAAAATGCACATTCACTTCAAATATTGTCAGTTCTTCAAGCGTAAATGCCCAAGAAATGTTTGTGGACAAATTTAGATGAATGAATGAAAAAATGTATTTCTAGTTCTAAATAGATGACAAATTCATCCTAATTTTCTTATGAGCAACATTTGCAATTGCAACACATACACAGTATATATTCAACTAATGTACATGTACACATTAAGTTTCCTGTGCATCTGTGTATGTTCTCTGTCGTACAGGAGTTGTCCACCGTAGCCAAAGATTCTTCAGTCTTCATCTGTACTCTGTAGTTGAAGTGTAGGATGTTTTGTTCTTCATCCAACGAGCTTTGTCAAAATAGATGGTTTGAGCATACACTCATCGGTGTAGATTATAACTATGGTCGGTTACATTTGACAGCATTCAGTGTGGCAACCGCACTGTGATAAAACTGTTCTTAAATCTATTTGTCCTGGTCTTAATGGACCTGTACCGACTGCCTGAAGGTAGTAAAACTTAAAAAAGAAGCTATATTTGTTAATAAAGAGAATCCACCCATGAAACGGAATGGGGACTTCGGTTTAATTTAGCCCCTGTCTACAACTACATCCTTCGGCTGAAACCATCCCTATGTCATGCTAATGAGGTTAGGCCAGAGCCAGAGCAGGGCCATAGAACGGTGCGAACAGCCTTAGAACAAAGCCCAGGGTAAGACAATAGGAAGGTAATGAGCGGTAATTAGGTGTGAATAGGTTAAGGTGTTTTTCTCCAACCTTTAGGACTAAGGGAGGTGGGACTTAGAGGTAAACTCCGCCAACTGGTTCTTCATAAAAGACCCATGAGCATGTCAATTTTGCTCAGTGCTGACGAAGTTCTTTGGATGAAGAAAGAAACGTCCTACATTTCAACTACAGAGTACAGATGAAGACTGAAGAATCTTTGCCTATGATTTCCTGGACATCATGAAACTCAAAAATGGAGTGGGAAGGAGCAAAACGTATAAACTCCCACACCTGAAGCTGTTTTACTTGCACGCTTATGGCAGGAGCCAATAGTGGAGCAACGAACAACAACGTGACAACAATCTAGTGATCCCAGCTGATCCCACATGAGCCGACAGTGCAATAACACACGCACGCACGAGCACGCACACGTACACGTGTACACACACACACACACACACGCAAAGCCACCGCACAAATCCCCTCCAGAAAGTGACAGCCCACAACCAGACAGTACCATCATCACACAGTACAAATGTCCCATTAGATTATAACCACACTTTCTTCGTTTGTATTGTAGCTCAGTCTGTACACATCGGTTTGTGTTGCTCAATCCAATTAGAAGTGCAATACTTCTAATTGTCTAGTTTACATGTTCTCAATAAGCCACAGAACGTACCAAAGAAAGCTAATTTTCATTCATTAAGCGTGGTGACTTTATCAAAGCGATGCACAGTGGCTCCACAAACGTACCGTCCTCGGTGAGAGTGTGGCTGCCGGAGACTCCGTCAGTGTCAGTGACCACCACAGAGTACCGTCCCAGGTCGTCTTTGTCCGGGTTTGTGAAAGTCAGTCTGGAGCTGGAGAAGCAAACACAAAAGATGTTTAAGGAGACGCAAAACTAAATATTTTACATTTTTGGGCCGGTTTGCTCTTCATAAACGTTTCCCTGGAAACAAATGAACGACCTAATCGTGTAATTATTGCACTGATTCAACATTTCTCCATAGAACTGTATGGGGAATTGTAAATTCAATGACCATTTTCTCAATATGCATTTTTTTCACAATGTGGTGACAACAAACTTTCCAGTCTGGTACTTAAAGAGCAACTAAATCTTTTGCTCATAAACTGTTTTAATTGGTGTCTCATAAGCCTAATTCACACATCGCCACCAGGCTGAGTGCGGACAAATATGTCATTCACACATGACAGCCACAGCCCACAGCTGCTCGAAGCAGCGTAACCAGCATTCACACACAGCTGGGTCAAAAGCGTGAGGGCGGAGAGTGGTCGGGGTTTGCATAAAAAGCAAGTTAACCTCTTAAGACCTAGAGTCCCCAAAAATGGTGACACGCTTTCAGATACAGTTACTGACCTACGTGTTTTATGCAGAAAAATATTCCAAACTTGCAAATTAGTGACAGCTGATGTGGGATTATCCATTTCTGTTGTTATTTCCTACACCACAGGGAGGGAAAAGGCCTTTTTGCGGAAAAATGTGTTTTTTTTTCAGGCGAAACTTCATTCAAACCCATGGCAACTTCATTTTATTGTCAAACAACATCATTTATTTTTATTTCACTTCCACCGTCATCCCAAAGCTCTACCAAATGTGTGGACACCAAGATTAGCCATGTACACATATGATGTAAAGAAATGATTTTTGGAGAAAAAGACCTCGGGCTTAAGAGGTTAATTATTAAAAAAGAGATGCACCGTGAGCAGAACTTTCGGATGGATGGATGAAGTGGAACTTATTGCGCTGTTGCTGCTCATGCAACGTAATGTCATTATAGAGGAAAAATAAAAGACAGAAATGGACATGGAGCAACAGCGGCACACAGGCACCTGTGCCAACTGGTCTTGCAGCGCAAACCAACCATTTGGACCCAGTGCCCTTCTCTTTCGTAATCATGTGCTCCTCAATATGAGCGACGATGAATTAAAAAAAAACACTTTTGCCACTCCCAAGAGGCTGATTAGCCAATCGCGGTGCACATTCTCATGCGGGTGCATGCCGCACTGGTCCATTATATCCGGGTAGTACACGGGTCCAACCCGGCGATTCTTCGCATTCATACATATCCAGCTACCTGGGTAAAGTGCAGGCCGTGTGGCGTAGTATGTGTGAATTAGGCTATAGAGCTGTCTACATGGCCATGTCACTATTTTGACATGCTAGTGCATATTAGAATCTTAATGTCTAAAAACCGCCTGTGTTGCTCCCTCTTCAGGTTAAACGACTCTAACACATTATCCATTGCAATTGGCTCTGACAGTATCCGTGACTTGGGAAAGTTTTGCCGACGTCAGCGATCCTGCTCCAATGTAATCTCAAAGGGCTCAGTTTCGCACACGACCCGTAGGAGTTTTTTTTTTTCTTCACAAATAAACAAGAGGAATTTGAACAAATCTACAGATCAAACACTAGGGGCAAAGTCGCACTGTCTCGTCAGATATCACGTTCATTTCATGTTTATGTATAAACTAATTTCTCCCATTAAGTTTGCAAGATGAAATATTGCCTCTAAATCATATATTTGCCCCAAAGCCTCCGAGAACACCCATTTCGATTTTTGGATTTGGATTGTGGGTGGAGTAAGGCTCTGGCACGCCCGTTTAAGATCTCTTTAACAATATTATGAAGGTTTGTTCAGAGGGAATTCTTCAATATTGAATTAACCTGATTTATTGAGTGAAAAGGTGAAATTTAGGTTTTTACAGATGTATTCACTAACAACTGGCTTATTCAATAACTAAAAAAAGATATACAAAATCCCCTCTGAACCAGTCTTTCTAACTTATATACCAACAAACTAAAACCATACATTTAAACCTGGCTCTGTCCATAATCTAGATTTCAACACCAAAAATATATGCTATTTTTGTCATTTTTGACTTAGAGTTGACTGCAACACAATATTGTTTGTATTATTGTTCTTAGGATCACACAGCACATTTTTACACATTCATTTAATCAACAAAATACGTGCCAAAATGTATACCAATGCCAACATCAATCACTTTAGATAATGTGAGAAGCAGCTGAGTTGTGGAGAGTTTGATCTATCTATTTATCTAGATTTACCACTGATTGTGTATTTTCGTTCTTACGTTCTTCCTTTCGCGCTCATGGACACGCGGGGGCACTCTCCGATTGCGCTGTAGTTTTTGGACCACACAAACTTGGACGTCTCGCTGATTTCGCAGGCTTCAAGAGACAAGAAGACGTCTCCGGTCTCATCGTCCACCCCAGCCATGATCTCCTGGGTTCCTGAACAACATCATGGGAAACAAAATTAGAAAAATGTGTTTCCATTCGTAATTGTCGTTTCACTGTGTTGCCCCGAATTCTTTCCATTCGTCCTCTGCACAAAACGCCCCACTGTATTTTCCACAAAGCAAATCTACTCACATCACAACTACTACACTGAAAACATCAGTTTTACTTAACTAATGGAAATATTGCACTTTTTAAAATCATTCTCATCACACTTTATTTACATCATTATTAACACATTGAGTGCCACGCTGGTTTATGAATTTAGGCCAGCAACCAAGACCATTTTTGATGCTTTTGTAGCATCACAGCGTATTCTACGTTATGACTATGGACACATTGAAAGGCGAGACTCTAAGCTCTCAGTGGGTGAAAACCTTTTATATCTAGGTCCCTGAGAAAAGATAAGGCTGGTTTTGATCAAGGTGAAATATTGCCATCACCATCAACATCTCCACTTTAGTAGCTCCTACAGACTCCAAACTTAACAGCCTTGTATTTAATATTTTGAATGTTTGTTCAGAGGGATTTTTCAATACATAATTCCTAGCCTAAAACTGTATTAACTAATAACTAGTATATTCAAAAACAAAATAAAATTCTCTCTGAACTAATCTTTGCAACTAATATAGTTGTCCTGATAAGTACCCTTTAAACCTTTTGGCCATTTTTCATAGAATATGAATGATATAACACAAAAATATTTTTTGTCATGGTTAGTGGTTGTGCAAAGCCATTTAATGTCAAAGAACTGGGTTTACTCTTTTGAAATCATAATAAAACAGAAACGACTCAAATGTCCCTGACTGACAACTGCCAGGAAAATTGTTAAGGAGCAAAGAAAAACTCACTTCAGCTGAAATACAGGACTCTCTGAAAAAACTGATATTTGTTTCAAGATGCACAATATGTAAACTTTGGATCAGGGACATTTGGCTAGTTTCTAGTTGAAAAGCAAAAACAAACAATGAACAAAATAAAACCATACATTTAAAGCTTGTTGAGATTCTTCTATTCAGACAATAGGAATAAAATAAACTCACAAGCTGTTCAACCAGTAGACACAATGAACATCCCTAAGCACATACATTTAAATCTGGCTTTACTCATTATTTAGATTTTGATGCTGAAAATATTGGCAATTTTGGACATTTTTACACATAAAAGGCTTTATTCTTTTATGAAAACCTGAAATGATGGAAAACTATGTCAGTAGTATACAGCAAAAGTTCCAAATTGATATAACTCAATATCATCTTTTCCCCTACTCCCCTGCAGTGTCTTGCCTTATAACATGCTAGTTTCCTTTGTCAAGAAGTCTGTTCCACAAACACCAAAGAGCACCTTCCCAAAAAAAACAACTTTATAGTGCTAACTCTCCTGTTTCATTTACCTGGTAGAGCTTTGGCGCACACCGGCTCTGACGTCAGAGAAGCTTTTCCGATTCCACTGTCGTTAACGGAGCGGACTTTAAACACGTACGACTGACCCTCCTCCAAACCAGACACCTGCAAACGCAAAATCAAATATTTTTACAGGAGCAGCACAAGCTAAAAGTTGTTCAAAGCCTGTTTACCATCATGTTTACCCTGTTTGGCTTATAATGTGTTTAAGGCTGGAAAATCTAAAACATAGTCCAATGGTGTTAATTACGTAAGGACAGTGTTGTCCTCTTCATGTCAGGATATTTTTTTAACTTGTCATAGTTGAATGAACAGACCCAAAGAAAAAAGGGCTGTGTTAAGCCTTGTTTTTAAAAACATAAAAAGACAATAGTAATCTAACTGACCTGCATGTAGCGGTGGCTCACTGCCTCCTCGCTCAGAGCCACAAAGTCCTTGGAGCCTTTCTTGGCCATTTCCACGATGTACCCAGTGACGGCACTGGCCCCGGTGTAAACTGGAGCTTTCCACAGAAGAACCAGAGAGTGACCTCTGACCTCACTGAAGCTCAGGTCGTACGCTGGGCCTGGAGGAAAAAGGAAAGAAGTGCGTTCATGTAAAAGTAACCACAAGTTATGGGGGTAGGGAGGGTGACAGGGAATGACATATTATTTTAGTTTAGTTTATTTGAGCTATTTACATCCTTATATTCTTACATCATTCACAATATTAAGCTCAAAAGGAGAAGGCTGCCTACTCCTCCTTCATATAATCATCACTCCTGTAGTTATATGGCAGTGAAACGTCACCTCATGTGATTTCATGTGCAGTTTGTTACTATAACATTTGGCATAGCTTATTCCTTCCTGAGTATTACAGTTACAAAATATTGCAATACTGTGCATATATACATGACAACTTCACCTATTCTATAGGTGAATACTTATGGGGGTCGGGGCGCGTTATAAGGCGTGTTGTGTTACATTCTTGTATGAAAAGTGCTTTATAAGTAAAAAACTGAATTGATTGACCAAAAGTATAACCTCTCTGTGGACTACAGTGGAGTTTCTCACCGGGAGTGTCCATGGTCCAGGCCTCACACTTCATGGGGGTACTGGGGGCAGAGGGGACACCCACGCCAGCCAGGTTAGCAGCTGTGATCTTAAACTCATAGAAAGTGCCCTCAGACAGAGCCTCCACCTGACAACACAAAGAAGCAACACAAACTTCAAATGGAGGGTATTATGCAAAATTTACTTTGCTTTTAAGCATGTTACAATGTTGTTCCCTCATCAAAAACATAACCAGAGTTGTGTTTCGAGCCACTTTTCCGAAACCAATTCTTCCTTCCTTCATGCCCATTTACTGTGTCAGCAGCATTACCCTCTAATGTTACAGAAATCACAAGTTTGACGGTCAACATTTTTAACTGAAAAGAATTTTCCCTGAGAGTTAACTTGCTGTATGTATCCTCGCGCTCGGACTGACGTGTAAGTGACGCGTTTTTCTTAGCAGCCCCAGACGCCATGTCTCATGAAGGGGCAACCACCCCTGCTTTCCTATGAGTTGCTGCCTGAAGCTTGCCCCCTGCACCTTAGCAACAAAGGGGAGGGGAGTGTAAATCCCCGGATGTCCGACCGTGAGGATACACATTATATACTGTATTTAGCTAAGTTAAGCACACACCACCAATAATATCATATTTGATCTCATAACTGCCTTGACAATAGTCTATATAGCTTTATAATTGTTAAAGTTGAAACTTTGGTGCTTCTAAATGAAGTGGAACTGAAGTTGTTTGGTGCATGTTGCATGTGGGGCTTCTCTCAGTGTAACAGACACCGGTGAAGCATCGATGCTGACTTGCTGTGAAGGAGCGTATCAGCCACTTCCCCTCACTGCTCGGCAGGGGCTGGAACATTATTTCGGCCCGGGAGTTTAATCACTTT
>OMNZ01090762.1:0-15660 GCA_900303255.1 Lesueurigobius sanzi | reverse complement strand
GTGCAGAGAATGAGATATGCTACATTTGTTTATGTAAATATACAAAACAATGGCAACTCCTTGTTTTACACCTCCGCAAACAAAGCCAACATATCCACCAGACAAGGCTTAAAACATTCTTTAGGTTGCCATTAGGGCTGAACGATTTTGGAAAATAATCTAATTGCGATTTTTTTCCTCAATATTGCGATTTAATATGCAATTATTTTTTCACGGTCCTCTTCAGGGATGAACGATTTTAACAAAAAATAAATGTAAATATAATTTAGCTGGGGGATTTGGAAATGGATTGGAAATTGGATTTTCGATTGTTTTTTTTTTTTGTTTTTTTTAAGCAATTAAAGTGAGCAGAAATATAGCACTTTGACCTGGGGGAGTCTGAGAGTAGGGCTGAACGATATGGACAAAATTTCATATCTCGATATTCATGCCAGATATAGCGATATCGATACGATACGGCTACGGGTTCGGTGAAGAGTTGTGAATAGTGTGTGTGCGCTTCGTCTCCCTGACTCCCGCCCTCCTATGTTTGTCATTGTTGGCTTCAGCTGTCGATCCACAGCAAGCATGAAATAAGGTTTGTGGTTGGCTGGCCGTAGTGATGCATTCAAGGGCAATCCTAAAAAATGATGTTGTGCATGCAGGGCGAGCGTGTGGGTAAAACTATATTGTTTATATCGTTGCTTTTTCGATATTAATATCTTGAATGTTCATATCTCGATGTAGATACGATAACGATATATCTTTCAGCCATATTTGAGAGTTCTGCAGTTTCATTTTTTTTTGCATTCATGACTATTTTAGAAAATAAATTGTATTTTCAGCTGGTCCTTTAGCTCCATCTGTGCTTTTAGAATTTATTTTTTAGGAGACAGCAAAGGCATATGGCCATAAGACAGTGTCAGTGCCCTCTGCTGGACAGTGTGGAATTTCTTCCTTTTAAAACAATCTTTGCTGCCCCCTAGTGGCTGGACAGAGCATTTTAATTATTTCTTTAAAATGTCATAACTCCCGACAGGAATGGGCTACTTTTATTGTTTTTTTTCCTTAATAATCGCATACCTCTGCGATTTGCAAATCACGCTGTGTAATATCGCGATAAATCGCATTTACATTTTATACATTGAAATCGAGACAAAGACTTCTCAAAATTGTAAGCATTATGTTCTAAAAAGGCTACAATAGTACTAAATTAGGTCTAAGATCTAATATTGTGACACTGATAATTTGGTGGTAATTTTTGGTTATATTGTGCAGCTGTTGTTGCAATAACAGTGTAGCTATGTCATTACGCAATTATGTGTTGGTAGCAATTTCGTCATCTATGATTCACTATTACTGGACATTTAACCTTCTATGTCTCCAAAAACAACATAAGCTCAATGTTTTAACGGTTTCCTTTGTTTGAGCAAGACACTTCACCCACCTTGCCTAGCGCTTTGAGGACAAAGCACTATATATAAAAATATATATATATATATATATAAATATACATTCGGCCAAGTGACAAACCCACAGCTCTTCACCAATGTCAAAGTTTGCAACGATAGAATTGAACATGAAATTCAAAACATTTTGAGGGGCCAAGAGCCAAAGCGGCCAATGGAAAGTTCTCCCATTCCTTTGAGTGAAAGAGACAAGAGTCACCTGATCTTTAGGAGTGGCTCCACTTTGAGGAGCTGGAAAAGCTTGTTGAGAAATTCCTCTGGATCTGAAAGAAGAGCAGAATGACGACATTCCTGTCTGGTCTCATCAAGGAGGATTAGATGCAGTACCTTTTTCCTCATTTGTGAAGCTCGTGTCACTGTTGGCTGCTTCTAAAAGTCGTCTCAAAGCCATGGTCTTACTGGCGCACACGTAACCAAACCTACAAATGCACAACAACCGTTTCAGCACATAAGAATGAACAATATTGATGTTTTGATGTACTGTTAATATACTGGGTAGCAGTCATTCAAATAATTGTTATTGCCATCTTAATGATATAGTATAATTCTATAACCAAGCAAAAGCCAGATTTATATTAATGTTCAAAATTCATTAGCACAGTAATATTAATCTGGAAAAAGTCTAGCCTGGCCAACCATGTAGCTAGCGAGGTAAACAAACCTGACAGTTCCCTGTAGTAGATAGTGGACTATTAAACAACAGACATGACCCTTTTGTGATGATTTCAACTGCAACTGAACCGGTAGGACACATGTTTTTCTTTTCTTTTGTAATGGTAGGCAAAAATTCTTCGGTCTTCATCTGTACTCTGTAGTTGAAGTGCAGGACGTTTCGATCTTCGTCCAAAGATCGTCATCAGCTTAATAACGAGCACGCCATGGGTCTCTTAAGAGTAAACCAGAAGGAGGAGAAACCTCTAAGTCCCTATTCTCTTGGTGCTAAAAGTAGGAAAACATCTTAGCCTATTCATACTTAATCTGGCTCATTACCTCTGTATTGTCTCACCCTGGGCTAAGTTCTAAGTCTGTTGACACTTCCCTATGGTTCTGCTGCGCCCAGTAGTCCAGGGTCATTAGCATGACAGTGCGATAGTTTCACTCTAAGGTTGTTATTGTCAAACTGATGAGCTGTCAAACTGTAATTTAATAATGCTAAAGCCTGTGTTAGCGCGCCAACTGTTTCTGCTTCTTGCGTTGTTCCAAAACATTTATTTTGCAATCCCTGCATGTGTCTTGTGTTTACGTGGACTTGGAGCAGGTAAGGGTGTTGTGGGAGTGCACTGTGAGGCGGGGAAGGGGCGGGGCTTGTTTTTACTTGTACGAGACAAAGTTAGCTGCAGTTGTGATGCAACTAGCGATGTAATGTGAGAAAGCAACAGGGCCGGGCCGGCCAATCTTTCTACTTATTGTATACAATAGAAAAATCTGTGCAAAATTAATTTCTTAAGATTTGCAAAGATTCCATCAAACAGATAAATGGGGAGAAACATCACAATTCAAAATCAAATTGGATACAACGGACAACTTTTGTAAATTGTACAACTTTTGAGTTGTACAATTTTACTCAAAACAGCATGAATGTGTTTTATATTTTCAGTATTTTCGTACACAGACATTTAGATTTGTTGTTTTTAATGGCCTTTGAGGCCTTCATTTTGGCATAATCAATCACTTAATGCTTTTTGTGCGGTAACACTGTAATAAATTCCTCATATGTTTTTGAAGAAGGAAAGCTCCACTCTTTAAAGTATATTTTGACACGATACAAACCGTCGCAGTGGGTTGACGATTTCACAGCGAAGCAAATCCTGAGCTTCACACGAACTCTGGTCTTTCTCTGCGTCTAGGGGCCAAAACAAAACCCAGTCGGCCGAACTGCAGCACGAGAACAGACTGTAGGAAAACAAGATCAAATGAATTAATTTTGAAAAAAGTTTGAAAGCCGACCGTTTTTATATTTACCTGAAAAGAGAGGCGTCCAGGTAGCAGGAGTTGAGGTGCCCCTGAATGCCCCGTTTCCAGCCCTGGTACAGCTCCCGCACGTCGTCGCCCTCTACAGGTGGGGTGTGGTCCTCAACGCGCTCGCTGCCCCACTCTGCAAAGGCTGATGAGACAGACAAACATCTCTCAGCAATATTTCAGGCATCACTGTGTTCATGGACAAGAGTCAAGACACTTCACTTATCTTGCCCATGTCCCGTTGGGAAGAGGCCTTTAGGATCCTTGCCTGACAAAATCCAGACTCAAAGGAGCTATACCATCGATTGGGTCTGGTCACCGTTGCGTCAAGCAAATTGCTAGGGCGGAGCAAACCCCAGCAAACAGGAAGTAGAGTGAACCAATCATCGAAGGGCGGACATGTGGTGTTGTTGCGGTGTTATTAGTAGTACCATATTTTCCGGACTATAAGTTGCACTGGAGTATAAGTTGTATTTTTGGGGGGGGGGGGGTATTTTACAACATCCAAGACCAAGAACTAGGGCTGCTCGATTTTGGAAAAAATGAGAATCACGATTTCTTTGTTCAAGATTGAAATCACGATTCTTCCAACGATTCTTTTTGAGTTTGAAAATAAAATGCATTTATTCGGCATTTCGGCAAAAAAAAAAAAAAAAAAAACTGTAGAAATGTGTCTAATTACCTGATTTCAGAAGCAAAAACATGAGTTTCTCTGCTCCGCCCCTGCATCAAATGTCAAAAGAATCGTACAAAAAAAAAAGAAAAGAAAAGGAAAAAAAAATAAAAATTATTTAAAAAAAAAGAAAAGAACGTTCCAACTCGATTTTATTAATTTGGAGATCGTTTGGCGCAAGAATCGAAATCGTGATCAGAATTCAATTATTTGCACAGCCCTACCAAGAACAGACATTTTTCGATTTTTTGAAAGGCAAGTTATAATAATAACAATAGAATAGAGAACAACAGGCTGAATGGGTGTACGGTATGCTAACGTAACACATTGATTATTCAGTTACACGAAGCATAAACAATGAACTGAAAAGGTGTCTGGTATGTTAATTAAATATTAATTCATATATAAGTCACATCTGAGTATACAGTAAGTCGCAGGACCAGCCAAACTATGAAAAAGTGTGACTTATAGTCCGGAAAATACGGTAGTTTTGCGTTGATTTGCGAACAGGGTTACGGGTCACAAAACACACCTACTGTGCTTTTGGTCATTGTAAACTGAATGTATCACTGACTGGAACAAGCTTTCAGCTCCTGTGCTCCATTGATGGATTGATACTGAGCGGACTTCCGAGGCCCAAGAGTGACTCCACACATGAAATCCTATGAAGACTTTACATGTGTCACAAACAGCTTAAAATCTGGCTTCAAAGAATTTTATTTTATCAAAAGCTGGAGTTTCCTCATGTGACAACACTAAAGGGGAGGATAATAATAACCATGCTGTTTTTTTGTTCAGTAGATTTTTAAAGTTTGAGCTTTTAGCTTTAATTGACAAGCCCTGGAGAACTATGGAGGCTTGTTGCCCCTCGGAGCTTCGTGCCTTTTTGCCCATTTCAGGAACATGCTTTCTAGGAGGTGACTGAGCTGCATCATGCATTCTCCCGCGACTCTGGTCAATAATGTGAATGGGGAGAAGAGAAGAATGACGTTAAAATGTCTATTTATTCTCTATGTCTGTTTCCCCCCCAAATAACATGGAAGATGAATATATTTGAAATACATTGTAAATTCTTGAACAGTAATATAGAGTAGTTTAATATCTCTTACAATACTTGATTTCTTAGCCATCAATGGTTATTTTTACCTATTGAATTGCAGCGCTCGACTTGATTGACCCGGGTCTCAGGCTCAGGAAACCGCGAGTCTCGTCGACATTTGCGTAGTTTGACGAACAGCCCTTTGTTCGGGGGACAGTGGAAGTAGCGCTCTCCAAGGTAACTGCCGTCTGTTCCAGCAGACAGCTCCTGCTCCTGGAAAACACACGATAAACAAATATATAATAACATAGAAATATTTTACAAAAACAGAAATATTTTGCAATTTTACTCATTTCAAGAAGATTTCACTGATTTCTAGATGACTTTTTGAAGTGTATAAACTCTGACCAGGACTTACCAGCTCTATCCCCGCCACAGTCTCTGGAACCCCACTGATGCGTCCAATCCACCGTATCACTCCGTACAAGGGTGGGTCATTCACCTCCACCATAGACCCCTGCTCCAACCCCCTACTCCTCTGTCCCGAACCGTGCGTCCCATCCTCGGCACCGTCCCCTGGCTCCTCCGGGCTGTCCTGGCTCAACAACAGACCCCCGTGGGTACCGTTTGTCGTCGTGGATTGATCCGTTTCCATGGGATTCGCCAGGCCGTTCAGTTTGGGAGGGGGCACAGGGGGAAGGGGCTTGAGGAGGGGTTTTGGTGGAGGAAGCGGGGGTGGTTTGGTCCTGTTTGGGGGCATAAGGGCCGCTCTCTGGGCAGGGACGGGGGCAGGGGTGGGGACAGCCGGTGGAGGCAGTGGGGCAGAGGTAGGGCTGGATGATAGTTTATGGACGGGAGGCAGGGCGTTCTTCAGCATGGACTTGAGCGCTTGTGTTGAGGCGGTGAGACGGTTGAGTTTTGGCTCTGACACAAAGACAAAATGGTGGTTGTAATGTTTGATAACAAACATGCACTGCAAAACGTAATCTAGAAATAATAAAAATGTTATGTTATGTTGTGAAACAACTATATTTGCCCTTGATTTAAGAAATTTTTAAAATTTGCCAACTTAACTTATACTAAATACATCTCATCGCACTCGAAATTGTTGTTGATGTTTTTTCACAATTTAAGGTAAGACACTGCAGGTGATTAGGGAAAAAATGTTAATTGAGTGATATTAATTTTAAACTTTTGCTGTGCATTACTGATGTGAATACTATTCATATCATATTATGAGAAAAAAAATGTATTGCAAGTTTTCTGTCATTTTATGGTTTCATATAAAAATAAGACATTTTATGTGTAAAGATGGCCAAAATTGTCTATATTTTCAGCGACGAAGTCAAAAATAGTGGATAAAGCCAGATTGTTGATTTATTAGATCTTTATTCAGAGGAGATTTTGGTTTTCTTTCTAATATTCTAGTTATTAGAGGATTCATCTGTAAAAGTTCAAATTTTGCCTTGTTTTTTGAGATTCAAAACTCAAATAAATCAGGCTAGGAATTAAGTATTTAAAAAATCCCTCTGAATAAATCTTTAGAATATTGGTACAAGACTGGAAAGTTTGGAGTCTGTAGGTGCTACTGAAGTGAATATCTTGTTGGAAGAGTTCATTGAAAACATAATTCACAGAAAAAAGGCTTTAAACTTTTGTAACGTCTGCACATGCGCAAGTGTTTTTCAAATTTTGACAATTTTACTGCAAAATTATTCTAGAAACAAGTCAAATTCATAGATTTTTATCGATGCAAGAACTGACACACCCATATTGACGCACCCATATTACATGAACACATGCTGCTTTTAGACAGATGCGGCCTATACTGTACATGAACTTTTTTTTTCTTTATAAATTTGGTTGGTACGGCTTATAATCAGGTGCGCTCAATAGGACAGAAATACATTACATAACATTATTTTCTTACCAGTCGACACCTGTTTGACCGGCAGCAGAGTCCCGTACTCAGGTGAAGAGAAAGTGCAAAGTCTGTAATTGCTAAAATGTCCATCCCACTGTCCAACTGGGTCGTCCTGATGTGAGGGGAAGAGCAGGGACACATTTTAGAAAGCATGTTAGAGAAAAATGCATTTAGCAACAAGTTAAATTGGACACATCATCAGTAGTTGTGGCTTATTAACCTGCTTTTAGGCACCAGCGTTAATGTTTTACGTTTTATAAATTCAATTAATTTCTGTGCATGGGCAGAAAACTTTATGACCAGGGGATATATTGGTTTGTGTCTCAAGGTTTGATCAGAGTGCCCTCCGCTGGCAGCAGGGGGCGTAAAGAAGATACAAACAATATACAAGCCGCTATTTTTTAGACAACGGCATGCTAACGCTGCAAAGGTAATCTAGAAATAAGTGAAAAACATCACATTGCACGCAAAATTATATAAAAAAATAATCTAAATTTATTAAGTTTTTATTTATTGATTTAAAAAGGGTATACTGTGGGCAGTTTGCTCTTAAAGGAATAGTTCAACGCTTTTACATGCTACGCATATGTTCTAACCTGGGCTTAGAGGAGGCGATGCGTGGCTGTCTGCTCTTTGTGTGTGCCTTCATTCCCGTAAGGGGACCAAAGGCGCTGCTGGCATTTTGGCTCTACTGTATCGTCCCATGGCGCCAAATTATAAGCCACAAATCTCTTCCAAGTTTCCCCTATTTAAATAGGGTTATGTCAGTAGTTACACGTTCAAAGTATAGTTACTCAAAACTCAATTTTCTAAGCGGAAAAAAGGGGCACTATAGTTTAAGGTGTGCTTCAGCCTCCGCGCAGTAAGCCTCCGCCCGAGCGATGCCTCCTTCCACTCACTTCCGGCAACAGACCAACGCCGTGCTACGCGTGAAGTGAAGGGAATAATTTGCAATGGCGGACTTTGTAGATGATGGAGACTGGTTTGTAGCAGATCCAGAGCCAACTTGGAAGAGATTCGTGTCTTATAACTTCTCCGAAATTTGGCCCCATGGGACTATACAGTAGAGCCAAAATGCCAGCAGCGTCTTTGGTCCTTCCCCTTACGGGAATGAAGGCACGCACAAAGAGCCACGCATCGCCTCATCTAAGCCCAGGTTAGAACATATGTAACGGTGAACTATTCCTTTAACATATAAACTTTCACTTGGAAACAAATAAATTACCTAATCTTCACAATAAAGAGTGTAATTGTTGCACTGGTTCAACCATTTTGACCATGCATTTTTCTCACATTGTGTTGACAATATCTCCACTTCAGTAGCTCCTACAGATTCAAAGCTTGTACTCTTGTACTTAAAGTTTGTTCAGTGGGATTTTTAAATATTGAATTCCTAGCCTGATTTATTGAGTTTTTAACCCCCCAAAATTTTCTTCTATCAAAATAAGTAATAGTATTGTAAGTGTAAAAATTGCCTAAATTACCAATAATCTAACAAACAACCAAATCTAAATAATGGATACAGCCAGGTTTAAATGTATGATTTTATTTTGTTGACAAAGTAGTAGATTTTTTCAGAGGAATTTGGACATCTTGTTTAGTTTCTGAATAAGCCAGTAGAACGCTAGTAATCTGCAGAAATTAAAAGGCTGCCTTGTTTTTTGGAGCGCAAAACTAAATAATTAGAAAATCCCTTGGAAGAAAAACTTCAGAATATTGTTAAGTACAAGACTGGAAAGTTTGACGCCTACATTAGCTTCTAAAGTGGAAATTTGGTTGCAACAATGTGAGAAAAATGGATTTCAAGAAACAAATTGCCAGATAATTCCAAGGAGAAACAGACACTCAGTTGTGATTATTAGGCAATTTATTTGTTTCCAGCTGAAACTTTATACTTATGTTAAGAGAGCAAACGGGCCCAAAAGTTTGGCTTGCAATGTCTCCCCTTAAAAGCAACAAAACTAAATCTTGTCCTGGGGAAATACAGAAATCAGCACATACTGACCAGTTGCACCCCGACGTACGCCCCTCCGGAGGATCGTCCCGGGAGCAGCCCACACCAGCGCACCTCTCCGGTCCGGACCGCATCGTCCATGTGCGCGTGGACCCTCTGCCCCACGTGAAAGGGGACAGGGGGCGACGAAGCCCCCCTCGCATGGTGCTGGCCGTAAGTCGGAGGAGAAGGATTGGTGGCCCGGGGCAGGATGCTCTGAGGGGCTGAGAGTCTGTGGGAGTGTTGGGACTGGTGCAGGCTGACGCGCTTATGGGGTCTCTCCTGGTGGCCGTTGCCGTGGTGACTGTGGTGAAAAAGGCAAGAGGTAAAAATTTACTTAAAGAGAGATTTTGTAAAATGGATCGCCTGTGTGTCTTTTTTGATTTGTTAAAGAACGAGATGAGAAAGTGTGGGTGCAGTCGAATAGCATATGATTGTTTAAAATTAATCCAGGGCAATGGTGGAATCTTTGTGCAGATTTGAGACAGAAATGTCTCAATTTTTTTTATGTCAGAAATGGGCAGGAAAAGTTTCAAATTGATGTTACTCCATTTATCCCCCCCCGCCCTATTCGCCTGCAGTGTCTCTGTGCACTAAATAATGCCCGGATCACACTAGGCTGATTTTAGTCCCGATTCTCCCCTTCCGAAAATCGCAAGAACGTCCAGATTATCGTAAGATAATCTTAACAGATATTCCTGCCGCATGTGGTGTCTTTTACGACGGCTCTGGTCTGATCGGAAGGACGTTGCGACCCCTGCGACCGCAAATTTGGGATATACTAAAAACATGTACAATAGGCCAGAATGAACGAGAGTGAGAGTGAATGGTTGGTGGTGGTGGAGGGCCCGATGGCGCAGAATGGCAGCCTCGCTTCCATCACCACTGTGTATGGAGTGGAAGTATAATGTCTACAGTGTAGCACTTTGAGAAACTTGGTCAACAGGCTTGAAAAGTGCAATACAAGTGTAAGCCATTATTATATTCAACATGTTGGATTGTTTTGGCCCGATATCCCCTCTTGTGTTGTGTGTCCCGAGCACGCAGCCTGTTAACTGTGGCGTGTAGCCAATCAGAACGCAGAAATATCCTACGACAACATAAACATTGGGTCTAAAATTATAAATTAAATGAACGAAAGTTTATTTCAATGGTAAATAATCTGTGTAGTACGTAACAACATTTCTATGAGAGAAAACAACTCCCCTCCATAACATAATGTAGCAACCAGCAAGTCCAGTCCAGGCCCCTGTCTCCTCTCCTTTGACCAACGCCTTTTCTTTTTATATACTTTTTTCCTGTTAAAAACAAACTACAAACTATCGCTGCTGCATCTTCTGCGTCCGCCCTGTTTATTTACTCTGAAGTCATGTTTGATCTCGAGAGGTTTTGCAAGATTTCCCGTTGACATGGGAAAGGTTCGCCAGTGAAATCTGTTCATGTGTGATGTGTAGATGTTGCCATGTGGCTGCACCACACACTGTACCACCAACGGGTTATAGACACGTTTTTTTATCGGCAATATGTGGGCTCTCTCAGATTTGGAAAATCGGCCGACAATTTTTAAATCTTGCCATGTGAACCAGGCTTAAGTCAAGTGAACTGACAAAACATAAAAGTAGTCATAATAAACACCTTTTCATTTAAATGTATTCATTTTGCTTTTACTTTTACGAGTTTTGTTCCGTACTCACCTCTGAACCCCGTGCCCGTTGCTGTGGTGACTGTTGCCGTGTGGATTGGTCCGCCGGCTCGCGTGGCTGCGTATCCGGTCCTCGTTCGGGTCGGGTTGGACTTCGTTGCCGTTTCGGTTTGAGCGCGACCACTGCCTCTGCCGGACGTGGCTCACCGGGACGAACAGGGCACAGCTTTCGGGGCAAGTGAACAGCTGTCGGCCGTTGTACGAGCCGTCACTCAAACCACGGCCTCTTGCTGAGCCCTGGACGAGGAAATACAGAAGCAAAAAGATCATAACGTGGTAAATAGGCTCCATAAAAGAAAGGTCTACATAAACAAGTGCCTTAAATTCTTATTATTAATTAGACTTTCAGACACTTGTGGACATTAAAGGCTGCTTTGTTTCAAGTCCATTAGGGCTGGATAGGGGTGGGTATCGTTCATTTGTTTTTCTATACTAGTACTTTAACGATACCGATACCTGAAGAATACTTTTTTCGATACCTAGGTCCTATAGTAAATTATTTGTCATCTACACAAAAAAGTTAATATCTAGATAAGTTTAAATGACCCAAATTCATCTTATTTATCTAAACTTGAGCTGTTTTGACAAGTTAAGTTTCAGTGGCTCATTTGACCTAAAATCTAACCACTTCTTCTAAGGAGTTTTTAATTTGATTCAATAGATTTCTACCCATTTCCTTTTTTATAAAAATTTATGGCAGTTTTATTTTGATAATTCCAGAGAGATTACCTTAGAATCAGTAAAAACTGTCATGAAATAAACAAAATAATGTAGATGACAGTAGTAAATATGTCTAATCTAGTCAAAACTGCTCTAAACAAGACTAATATAGTCATTTATACTCCTGCATGATTTTTAGTTTTGTTGTAGAACCATAAATAATGGTAATTTATTCAATAAAACACTGTTTCTTTTAGTGTTTTATCACTATTATTTTCTAGTGCCAAAATACATGTTCCATTGGCAGATCATTTTACTTCGCTAAACCTCTGTCTGATGAAGGGCTAGCACGCCCGAAACGTTACCCTGTGGTGAATAAATAGATTTTGGGAGCTCTATAGCTGTGTAGAGTCTGTCATCTTTCTACATGGTTTCTTCGATCTCTTGCACGCTGCTTAACTGGTTCGGGATGTGCGTGTCTACCTAAATCTTCCAGATCATTTTACTTATCTGCTCAAATCAAGAGCAAATACACTTATTTGAAGAACATTTTGCCTATTTTTCGATCACTACAACAGTCTTCAGTTTTTCCTATTGTTATGGGAGTGACAATATTACCTTAAGTTGGACCCCGAAGTAGATGGCGGTGCTGCTGGTGCTCAGTGGTCCGATGTATTTGAGCAGAGCCTCGGCCAGTTCGTCCTGTTGCCCCATCTGCACCCACAGAGGAGTGTCTTCAGGCAGCGTGGCCAGCTGCGTCAGCTTGCCTGGTTTATCTGCAACACAGGCATAATGATACAACAATAATAGTATGTGACGTTTTGATGCATTGCAAACACACTAAAAATAAATATAGGCTATATAAACATTTATATGTAAAGGTATAATTGATATATTACAAATGAATTCTTCCTCTACCACCACAGAACGTCAAGGTTAAGGTTGTTTTTAATGCTTCTTAGTCCACTGTATAGAAGGAGTCGGTCCATTTAATGAAACTGTTATCTTTGGGTTTGTTTACCGATCAGACTCATGCGCACATCAGGATCAACCGGCTCCAACAAACCCCCGAGATCTGATGGAACTTCAAGTAAGAACTTCTTCTCCAGTTTTATAATCGCTTTAATATCCAGAACCTGCAAAATAACACATGCAAATAAATATACAATTTTGTGTTACCTGCTCAACCTTTTTATGTTATCAATGTGCATTATATCATTATTATTTTTTAATTATTATTTCAATGCAGTATGTCATTATTAAATATGGTCTTATTTGACCTTTAAATGCTTTTCCTATCAGTACTTAAACAATACTTAGTTTACCATACCGTAACCTGAACAATTCTGTTTTCTATACCAGATAAAATAAGTATTATCTTATCTTGTAAAACACAACAATAAGGGCCAATTTATTCCATAAAAATACAATTTATTTTCCTTTTTTTCCATTTACTTGAGCTGAACCAAGTAACTTTCTTTAGTGCTGTCTCAGGACAGTTTTCGGTACCTTTTCCGATACAATTAGTACCTAAAAATATTTTTTTATACCATACTCTGGTATCATTTAACTGTGCACAGGTCTAGGCTTTACTAGTTTTTTTGTTTGTTTCTTCTTTTATTTTATTTCAACAGCATCATTTTTTTTAAAGTTTATTTTTAAAGTGCAACAAATATTTGAATAATACTGATGAAAAATTATCAATGAAGGTTATAGAACTATGTCATAATTTATCAGAGTATTCCTCCTATCAAAATCGGTTTATTATAATTACTGTAACATTTGGGGCATATGGTGCGTTCCAGGCAACTGGTAGCTGGTAAATTTACGACTTGCAACCGGGAAAAATGCCTTGGAACGCCGCTCTAGCTGGTAATTACAACTTGTAAACTCGGACCAGTTTGGACATCTCCGACTTCACTGATATGATGTCACACAGCACTGGAGACTTTCTTCGTGAATGGACCTATATACAAATTATACGGTAAAAAGGCGTCCTTTTGGTGCTAGCTTGTTTGTTTACATTATTTAACAGCTCGTACTACACATTAGGGCTGAACGATATGGACAAAATTTCTCGATATTCATGCCAGATATCTCGATATCGATACGACTAGGGGTTCAGTGAAGAGTTGTGAATAGTGTGTGTATGCGCTTTGTCTCCCTTACTCCAACCAATGTTTGTCATTGGTTGGCTTCAGCTGTCGATCCACAGTGGCATGAAATAAGGTTTGTGGTTGGCTGGCCATAGTGGTGCATTCAAGGGCAGTCGTAAAAATTATGTTTATTGTGACTGCCAGAGCTGTGCATGCAGGGCGAGCACGGGGGTAAATCTATATCGTTTATATCGTTGCTTTTTCGATATGAATATCTTGGATGTTCATATCTCGATATAGATACGATAACAATATATCTTTCAGCCCTACTACACGTAAACCGATGTTAAATCCAAACATTTCATAGTTATCACTGAAATAAAATGTGGCTGAAGACAATAACTCAAGAGGGTCGACAGGTGAAAGTCTATTTGCCTTTTGAGGAAGAAAAAATACTGCAAGTCGCAAACAGCAGCAATCTTTTATTTACATACGAGATTGTCTGCCTGGAACGCTTTGAGGTCATAACTGGTAACTTTCAAGTGGTAAATTTACCAGTTACCAGTTGCCTGGAACGCACCATTAGCTGGAGGCAGGAAGCCAGATCCAGCTGTTGTCATAGTAATGATAAACAAATGTCTAACTGTTGTTGGAAATATCAGATAAACCTTTATTTTATGTCATTCCTCTTGTTCTTGCACCTTAAACAATAGGACAACATTTTTTAGTTGTAGTTTAACACTTATAATCACTAGTTTTACTTTAATCATATTTCTCTGGATCATTTCCTGCCTCCAGTGGATGTTACGTTTAAGCAGTGAAAGGATTTTATAATTCTTGTTTTTTTTCTTCCATAGTTTATAATTCATCATTATTACAAGTTGTGTTTCATATTGCACGAGTACACCGTAGAAAATGCCTAGTCTGTGAAACCTTTCATTGACAATGTTAATAAAGTCTAATTCTGATACATAAACAGTGTAGCACAGATCGCTGGGGCTGACCTCATTGGCCATTACATTATGAGCTAATAGGAGTCATGTATCCTGTATGTAGGACAGTCCCACAATGAATTAGGATAATAAGTTTGCACACACTGTACTTGGCATGAGAAACACGATATTTACCTTGACCCACTGGTATTCCCCCTGGTTCGAGCCATTGTCCTGCTCCACACACATGGACCCCTTCCTCACCCACACTGTTCCGTCCAAATCATCGCGCACCTTCATGTCGATAGTGACCAAAAAGCACTTTGGAGGACGGCGTTTCCTGATTTCTCCTGACATCTCCCCCCCCCACCCCTTTTTTTTAAATTCCTTAAAAAGCAGGGTAAATCACAGCAATCGAAACCTCGCCATTTCACTGTAACAAAAGCACGTATGATTATGACACCACCTCCGCAGGAAGAAGACAGGTGAGTTCAAATTCAACACTTTTTTATTCAATTAAAAGTTTTACACACGCACACGTTGACTTTACGACACACACGTAGCTGTAAACCATGCCCTTATCTGTAAACCGACATGTAAAAGTCTTAATCTTGACTTACCGACTTCAGAAACTTTATTTCTGGATCGCTCTTCGCTTCCACAACAAACCGAACAGGAGAGAAGCAGGAAGTCGATTGAGAGATAGCAGCGGCAGCCAATGAAAAGTGAGGAAAGTTCGCTTTAGCCAATCAGAGCGACTGTAAGGCGGGAGTTAAGGCTGAGGGGAAACTCCATAGGTCCCCATTGTAAAGGTACACGATGACAGGCACGTAAACAAAGTATGACTTTTTTTATGTGGTCATTTAATGCGAGACACTGCAGGTGAAAAAGGGAAAATTAGTGGAGTGATATCAAGTTGAAACTTTAGCTGAATATTACTGGCATAAATATGAGGGGAAAATGTGGCCTACTGCAAGTTTTCTGTAGGTTTTCATACACAAATAAGACGGTTATGCTTAAAATGATTTCTCCCATTGTGCAGAGTGGCAAAATTATACATGTACACATACCTGTCCTGGTGGTGTTAATGTTTGTTGTTGAATGCGGTTCAACAATATAAAGCTTTTTTTTTTTTTTTTTTTTTTAACAATATAAAGCTGCAGGCCTGGAGGCCTGGCAGTGTCACCGGGATAGTGCGCCCTCTGCTGGTCGGATCAGTGATTCCATTTAACAT